>SJVG01000423.1:0-30914 GCA_034774675.1 Scedosporium minutisporum
GGCATGACCGTGCCACAAGTTGGACGTAGATGGCTCCTAATTTAGTGAGTTGGACAACAATGCACACTCTATGCAACATTCTTATGTCGACACCCATTCCAATGCGCCAGGCCAAAAAGATGATATCACACCAACACCACATTCCCAGTCTGGTGAGGTCTTTTGGCTTGTATAACCAAGAAACAGGGCTTGTAGCCCTCTGTGCCTCGAATCTCCCGAAATGACTACAGCGCTATGTTAGTGGGCACAGCCGTGTCAGGCATCGACCGCCCCCAACTCAGGACACCACACGGTTGCGCATCACGCCGCAGAGATACAAGAATACCAAGTTCGACATCCATCTTGTTCCAGTCCAGCTAACTGACCACTCCCCAGGCGTTTTGGTGGGCCACCTGATGCGGTCTAGGCTGTGGCCTGCGTATTTGAAGTAGTGTTATGACTTAGTTTGAGGCGTTGGATGCGATGCCGTTTTGGTCTGCACGAGGATCGAAATTTTTATACTTCAGCCCTCCATTACACAGGGACCAAGACTGCGCACCGAGTCAAATGCCTGGCTCCCGAAAGGCAGTGCCTGGGCTCTCGCCATAGTTGTTTACAGGCAGAAGTTCGCTGCTGCCTTTCCGGCTGTGGCACTCGTCGGTGGTTGCGACCGTGCCGGAACTTGGGCGTAGAGGGCCGCCAACTCAGTAAGTTGGGCCACACCACTACATTAGGATGGCGCAGCCCCTGGAGCTTCAGTTTGTCTGTCTCCACCGCTCGTAAAAGATGCATTTTAGATATTACACCACCACCACATTCTTCAGTATTACTCGGTTTCTATGACGAGGCCACAAGGCAGCAATCCAATCCGAAGAGCCCACGCCCACATCACTTGCACAGGGCACTAGGTACTCTCACAATTTCTTTATCTTTACTAGTAGTACTCGCGCTACAAGTAGGCCATCTTCCAATCTGACCTAAATAGGTCACGCCTGAGAGTTTCGCAAGGACCGAGTGATCGGCAAGAATGGAAAGCATACATAGAGCCGCAGTAGTATACCCTAAACTTACACCATCACCGGAGTAGCAAATGCACAGCATTGCTACCCTCCCGGCCACCGTTAGTAGGTAACCCCGCTGAATGCCTCATGATCTAGACCAAACAAGACCTTGCACTTGCAACCAGCAGCGCAGGGCGCTGGCAGATCTATTCTGCCTCACGGCACACTTAGAGAGACCGAGGCCTAGCATTTCCTTGATGCTTTGAATGCTCATCACGTCTCTTCACGGCATGTCGCAAGGTAGGATACAAACTGCCTTGCTCGTTGGTTGATGCCCATTCGGTCCACAAGGGGATTGGAATGACTTACAAACAGGATATTTGCGCCTCCTGTGCCTAAAGTAGGACGTGGCCGGTCCCCAAGCGAGTCGGACGAGACCGTAACATCCCGAAACTGTAATGTGAAAAACTTCGTGCAAACTGCGGAAACTTGAAATAGGCTCTGGCCCTGTGCTAGGTGAGATAGGGTAGGGTGAGTTAGTTGGCCTGGTGCATTGTTTAGGACTTGGGTTGAAGTGTTTCGGTCCACATGAGGAGCGTCACATAGACCACCCAACTCAGTGAGCCGGACGGGCAACACCAGCCCTCGCCGTATTGCGACCGCAGCACCACACACCTCACAATGGTGCGCCTACTATCCTCCGAATCCGATCCAAACAGTCCACGTCTGCAAATTTTACAAGGTCACAATGTAGTGCCTATATTCTATTTGATTGAATAGTGTTCTTACCCTTACTAAAGTATAAACTAATGGCGCCAAGACTACCAAGACCACCATGCTTAAACTTCTAGAGATGTAACTGTTCCCCGACGCTTTTGGATTCCAGGAGTTGGTGGTGGCGGTCTTTCGGGAGGCCGAATCGGGGCGACATGCTGCTGATAAATTACAGGTATTTCCTCAGTATTGTCGACTGGGTTGTTGTGGGGGATTTTTTTGTAGGAAAGTAGTTCGTAGGGTGTTTTTGCGTGAACTATGCGCAGCTCTTCGGATCGTCCAAGCATTGCATACAGTCGTAATTGACCATCACAAATACCAACAACAGCGCTCCTCCCCGCACACCCATCCCCAACGCAATTAATAAAGACAACAATTACCTCTTTTCCGGGCTTAGTACGATCGAGAAGTACAGGATCTAGCAAGTATATCCAATCCCTCAGTATATTAAGAGCCGGAGTATTTTCCGGGGCTCGCCACGACAATAATGCAACAACTAAATCGGGTTGCTCATGGAGTATGTCGGCAGCGAAGCGAGTGGAATCTCTCTGAGGTCTGGGATGATTAGATATATGTATACGGGTTCTATTAGATAGAGCACTTACAGAATACCCACAAAGTATCGAACACCATTTATCTCGTCGGAGAAACTGCCTTTTCCTCCTCGTTCGGCCCACGATTTATCGATGTAGCACAACCCAATCTTCTGGCAGCCTCCAATCGTTTTCCCATTAGAGCCCACAATGATAGCTGAATTATAATGGCAGTTCCGTTCCGGGTCTTCCTCTATGTATCCAGCAACGACAGTGCACTTGTATTCACAGGCGACGTCGCGAACTAAGTCAATTGTTGCGGGACCCGATTCGGTGGGAATATCGCTCGCAGACTTAAATGAGGACCCTACAATCATCAGCACTAGGAGCACTATGTCGTGCAGCAGGCACATACCGCAGAAGGCTGTTGCAGGGAACACAATCAAGTCCACATCCTGAAGGACGGTCTTCTTCTCGCTCAGACAGTGACGTGCCCATGAAGCATTGGCCTTGACATTGCCTCCCATGGGATTGAACTGAAAACATCCGATCTTCCCAATCTTGTCCATGTTCGAGTGCGGTCTTCAGAATCGAGTGATAGTATTCGGAATCGAGCGGTATTCGAATGATATTCGGAATCGAGTGGTCTGCGGAATCGAGTGATGTTAGGGATGTATAATGATAATTTGAAGAAATGAAGAGAGAAGGTATGGGATATATACTGGCCATTTGCAGGGGAAAAACGGTCAAGGCAGCAGCCGGGCCAAGCCCATGAGTCACTCTCTTGCCTTGAAGGAGTTCTGATATCACATTGCCCTGTTACCTTTGAGACCTCAGGCTGGTGCCGTCTGCAGGAGTGACGCCGCCGCGAGCGCAGCCCGAGACTGGAAGTGCAAGGGGTGAGCGTCGGTGTGCGGCATGGCATCAGGATGCCTGTGTTGGCTTGGGAGGACTGATGCGGACTCAGACTCAAGAACGTCCCTCGAGGGCGCAAGGTATTAACAACCCTTGTCTTATGCGACTTCCACCTGGGCCATCATAAGACTACCTTCTACATCATCTTTGATAGGCAAGAACTGAAGAACATAGACTCTCATAGTGTTTGGGGGAGACATACTCGCCCTTAGAAGCGTGACTCAAGGAGCCAACTCGTAAGGCTGCACTGATTTACCAGGAAGGAATCCATGGCCTGCAACATCGATACCTCATGGTTGGTTCTGGATTCGAGGATATCACACCGCTCCGTTATCTTTGATGCCTCGGGCCGGTGCCATCTGCAGGAGTCCTACAGGTGCCGCCGCGAACATAACGGCCAGGTCTGGGAGTGCAAGAGATGAGCGTCGGTGTGCGGCAGGCTCTATGGTGATGGTATTAGGATGTTGTTTCTCGAGAACGTTGCGATCAGCAATGTATCTACCCAAGAGTGGGAACAACGACCCCCCATCTATGCATGGGCGCAAGATGTGCATAAGTTGCGAAACAGAGAATCAGAGACCCAGCTTCTTTTCTCATCTTACAGCAGGATAGATACCTATACTTCGTATACAAGGGTATTAGCCAACAGTGAGCGCCAGTTCAAATGACAGATTTTATTCTACTCCCTGGCAATGTCAGATCACAATACCCAGTCATACTACAGGCCAACTTCACAGCCATGTCATGATTCGCGGGTGACCTGGCCTGTCGGGCGTCGCTGATTCTGTGTTAGTCGGGGGTTCGCTGAGCTGACCGGTATTCGTATTGGGCTTGAAGAGTCACCCCACGTCGCATCCTGGGAAATTGGGTTGCATGAAGTATCCATTAACACAGCTCGTCAAGAGCAAAAACGCCCCAATTACTATGTGCAAATTGCATGACCGAGGAAGGGTGTGGTTCTGATGGTTTCCTGTGCCGGAGGTATCTTTGGGATGTCGTTCATGGTTCCGAGCCGCAAGGTACCCTTATTGGGCCTTGGATGTGGCCTTGCGTGGGGTGTGTGTTTAGAAACAAGTAGAAGTGTACTGCCAACTAAAAATAGTTTAGCGTACAATATAAAATATGAAAGTACGCTAAACCACTTTGGAGAAGTGGCTCTGTTCCATGTACCGCCAACTAGAAATAGTTTAGCGTACAATATGAAATATGAAAGTACGCTAAACCGCTTTGGAGAAGTCGCTCTGTTCTATGTCGATCTATTTCATTCTTGCACTATTTGAAAGAGAAAAGCTGAGAGTCCCAATGCCTTGGAGGTATGGAGCGACTAAATTGCGCACGCAGAGTGTTGGCTGGGCATCTACCCTGCAATCACTCCTCCTCCGAAGACCCGTGTTCTACGTGCACATCCGTTCTCGCCCGTACTAGTGTAGTAGAAAGAGCGGATTCTTGAGCTTATGGACAAGACCCCCACCGCCCCTGTCCAGGGCCGCCTGAGCCGCATTGGTTTCGCCGTCATCCCGGGTTCCATCGTTACTCGTTGATCGCAATGCTCCAAAAGTCAATCCTCGAGTTCTGCTGTGGTGCCCGGTAGGAAAGGTAACGGAATAAATCACGCCAGCTTGTGCCCTGACCAACAAAATAATACTCTGGACTAGTCCGCCGAATGAGGGCCGCAGCCTTCAACCCCAACTCGCGTGCGTTCTGATGGCCAAGACGAGAGGAGATTATACTTTGAGCAGATAAAACTATCATTTCAGAGTGACCGGGATGGGGCCAAAACGATTTCGCGGCGTTGTATGCTTTGTTCCAGGTATCCATCGCTCGCTCGTCCTCCGACTTGATTAACTGGACGATGCCGAGTCCAGCGAGACTCGTATAGTATTTCTGCTTGGCGACGATGGATCCGTTTGTCCAGCCCAAACGCAGGAGCTCCTTAAAAATTTCTTGTGCGCTATCAAGTGATGGCTTGTCAATTACATTGCGCCGCAGCAATTCATCAATTGCTTTCATGAGATGAGCATTTGCCAAGGCATGTAGAAGTAGCTTCTTGCTTGCAGCCTGTCGCGGCACTTGAGAATCCTCCAGTATCTTTAAGTCAAACATGAGGAATCGGATTGCTCTCTCAAATTGACGCATCTCACAATAAACATCGCTTAAATGAGGGATGATATTGTAGATCGTCCGTGAAGGCGTTTTTTCAGCGGAGTGGTCTTCTAGGATGCAATGTAAGTCGGCCAGAGCTTCATCAAATTTGCCTTTAAAGCGCCGGGCTTTGGCAAGGAGGAATCTTTTCTCTTCGATAACTATTCTTTCCAGTCTGGAAGGTGAGGAAGAAGGTCGGAACTCGTCAAGAGTGAGAAGAACTCGGTCTAAATCTTCTCCATCGTCGATCTGCTGCTGCGCACGGAATAGTATTGACCGTCCTACAATAGCGTAGGTGCGTCTATCGAAATCCGGTAATTCATTGATGGCTGGAGGAGAGGGCTCTGTGTAAAGCCTTGATAGCACCGCCCTCCGGACATTAACCCGCAGACTAACCTTGGGCTTGCTTAATCGGCACGCCAGTTGTTCTGCCTCTGAGATGAAATGTTTTTTAGAGCTTTCCGAGTTGAAAAAGGACCCTGAGAGGCAGCAGTCTAGGGCTCTCTCAAGTATCTCTTCATCCCCAATATTATACTCCTTCAAAATAGAGAGAGCATTGTCCAGGAACGGAAGCAAGGCCAACCCGATCATAGTATGGCTGGAATGTAATGGTTAGCACTCTCCTACAACTATGGTCAGTCTACTTACAACATCGGATCCAGATGCCGGTCTTTAGGGAAAGCATAGAAAATAGCTTCCATAGCGCGTAGGGCCCACAGACGTTTATCAGACTTTTTCAAGAGGTACTGGAGGATTGGCGGGTGAATTGAGTAGATGGTTTGGTTAGAGTTGGATGTGGAGATGATGCCGTTAGTCTCAAGCTCTTTGAAAAGATTACAGCAAAGCTCTCCACTCTTAAAAGCCTGAATCAGTTCGGGTTTGATAGTTTTCACCTCGCCATCATCTCCCCAGTACCGTGAGTTGGACGCATTAAAAAAAAGACACTCTGGCGCGCGACCTCCCAAAAAAGCGAGAAGAGTGAGTAACTCTACTTCTTCTGTGGGCAGATTTGACACTACTGTCTCGGTGTAGGCAGGAGGAACTCCAGACCACGGATCAGGTAAGTTCAACTCCCTCACTTTCCCCAAGAGCGGGGGGTAGAATAGTGTCTCGCAAAGACCACAGATGTCACGAACCAGTTCCGCACACTGAAGTAGGGTGAACCGATAAAAGTGGGGCGGGATGTAGACGAAGAAGGGTAAGGTGTATACGGGGCCGGCAAGCTTCGAGATCAGCCACAGGAGTTTGCATTCTTTGGACATGTCATGTCTAAAGGGCTTTTGGAGAGCTTCAACAAGGGCTTTGTGGCCTACCCCGATGTATTCGAGTCGATCGGGATATTTTTTTAGATTATTGAGGTTTCGTTTCAGAAGATCGATTTGATTTTCTGCCCAGGATGATTCCTGTTCTTGGTTTGTAGTCGACGACTTGCGTTCGCTAAGCACCCTCTTCAAGAGAGCAGTAGCAAGCGTAACCTCCCATAGAAGGGCGGCAAGATCAGCATCGCTAATATCAAAGAAGGCATTCCTCTCAGTCCAGGAGAAGGTAGACTTTGTTGGCGTGCAGAATAGAACACCGGGCCGTGCCATCTTCGTTGCTCGGATTCGGCCTCGCAGATTTAACATGAATATTGGGTGATCAGAAGCCGTGAACCCAACACCTGTCATCATCCTGCAAGGCCTTGCCCGCGGCCAGGCGGTGACAAAGGGCAGAATGGCTAAACCTCGGTGACTTCATCGCCACAGAGTTTCCATGCTTGACGTCTTCTGAATCAAGTACTACTGCGCCCCTACACTTAAAAATGCACACTTCTTACCAATACTCTGTAAATACTGCCCCGCTTACTACATAACAGGCCCCACCATCCTTCCCCTCCTTCCACAATTTGAAGCCCAAAAGTGTGACCCAATGTTAGGGTCGTCACAACACCTCGATACCATGACATCCCAATCCACCAATCACAATTAAGTCCTTCAACCATCCCACCAACCTTCGCCAATGGTTCTCAGCCCGCCCGGCAGGTTACTTGCCTGGAGGCGATCAGGCGGCCTTGTCAACAAACTCATATATTCTGTGGTGCGACGAATGCATCCCGTGTTATGTCGTTGTTCTGGGACCAGCGATTTTCATTCTCAGGTAAGTGCGCGACGTACACGCCCAATTAAATGAAGAGAACCTGTCACCAGTATCTGCCGAATGCCTTGCCGTCGACCGACTTCCCTGGCCGAGTCCATTGCGTCGCTGATAGACGATTGTTCCAATACCTCGGTGTCTGGCCTAACACCTTTCCATATTCTGCTATACCTCTTTAATCGCTCAATATCATCAGCTTCTTCGACTAAGAAAAGTTAGTGACACATGTTGTAAATATAGGGGTTTAGGGTGAATAACCAGAAGTCATGATAACTAGATCTAATGGAATATCTTTCGTCGCCCGTGCTAGACTTGCCAAGAGGCCTTCCACATCCCGGTGCTCCGAAACTTGACCGAAGACAAGCACTCGTTTCACCATAGGGGCGCTCAGATCTCGTAACGATGATGTTCGAAACCAGTTTACGGCTTCTCCGATACTCAACTCATTGTGTGCACCATCTAAATACCACGTTGTTGAGTTCCCATCGGTTATAGTTTCAAAGCGCCCCGGCCAGTGGGCTAGTTGTGCCGCCTGCGTTATATCTTCTGGTGATAAACTAGCCTGCGATCGAGCGAGAAACTCGTCGCTGATGCACCGGGCCAGAGAAAAATTAAGTCGCTGAATATCGGGCTGAATTTGGTCCGGGAGATCGAAACTTGGTTCAATGAATTTGACCGTTGTGTCTCTTTCAATGGCTCTATCTCTCAGGACCCTAGCAACTGCTGGGTCTTGCGGGGCGGACAATGATGGAACACCCGGTTTAAATATTCCAGCTTTATGATAGGCAATATTCTCGATGCCGGGTCCAAGAGAGTCGATGTGGTCGAGGCCTACTGTCGTTACCGCAGTGACAGCAGGGTGTTTTATGACATTTGTAGCATCCCATTCGCCACCGGAGTGCGCCTCATAGACCGCTACATCAACGCTTTCCTTGATGAAGGCATGAAAGGAGATAAGGGCGAGAAGCTGAAGGTACCGTGGCTGGGGGATGACTGAATCCTGCAGTACCACATCAAAAACATCAAAGGCATACTTCGCGAAGGTATCTTTAGGTAGAGGCTCGAAATTGATTCGAATCCTCTCGGTCGCATCTGAGAGGTGTGGTGACGTGTAAAGACCAGTTTTCCTCGGGAAACCGGTACGTCGACCGTGAATTCGTAATAATGACTCTACGAAGGCACACGTGCTCCCTTTACCCTTGGTACCTGAGACATGGATGATATTCAGACGATTGATGTGGCGGTCCTAAGCCGACAGTTAGTGAGATCATGAAGAGAAGGGTTGACGTACCAGGTAACCTAGCATGCAAAGCCACTCCTTCATTCTATTTAGGCTCGGGGTGCCCCTCACGTTCCCAGAACCGTTCGGCGGCGAAGAGACGGCACTATTCGAGGGCCGGTAGGCGACCGTTTTAGGCCGTGAGATGCGACTATGGTGCCTGAGCACCTTTAATGCAGCCTATGTAATAGTGAGTTCGGCCAGTTCAGCTCCAGGCAGAGATTTCCTACCTCGTAGCTCCTTTCTCGGGACATTGGTAAACCTTGTGTTCTGTACCAAAGTCGAAGTTGTCGTTGGAAGAATAGAAGCTGAGAGATGGGTCGTGTGATCTATGCATTCCAGTTGCCCTGTCGTCGTCTTCGGAAAAGATGTGGGTAAAAATAACCCTTTGCATGTATATGTAATCAGGAATGTAATATGCGATTATACGTTTGCCGCGTCACAGTGTCCGACAAAGTTGTAAGCATTCTTTTTGTGACGACATGCATACTACCGCCCCCCGCCGCGGGGATTCTGCCGTTTCTCACCGCTTCCTGCACTCTATGTAGAAGTTGCGACACTCGAGGCGCAGTATGGGCCTTAACGGGACATTCCAGCGGTAGTTTATTCAAAGATAGTTTTTGTTTAGTCATCTTCATTCGACTTCGACCTCCTGCTCCCTGTACTCAGATCTACAAAGTACACAGGTGATTTTCCACCTTTCGTGGCGCAGTGGGTCTGCCGCATCTGCCCTCTGTTTAGAACAAAAAGAGGAGGGTGGTGGGGTCAGAGGGCGTGGACCGACAAAAATCCCGAAATTTACGAACGGAAAAGGAAGAAAAAAGCCCTGCTTCCAATCTCACCTTTAACTCCTGAATAGAGCAATCAAGACAATGTCACCAAAAAGACCTGTATATTAAAGAAGGGTATACATTATAGAGCAACGCTTGAGAATGGACAGAAGCTCGATTGTAAATCACTGGAAGGAGGGACTATGTGCATTCCTACATCTCTGATTCGTTCTCGTTCCCACGAATAAACGGGGCTTGTAACGCTAACTCTATGATGCCAGCGTATTCTAGATAGTGAGGCTGGAGGGAACCGTGAAGGCGAAATTGGTCACCTTCACACCAGGGTGGAGGTTCTGAGCACTGAGGCAATCAATTCCTTACATGTGTTAGATATGCAGCAGAAGGAAACTAACTGACCTCTTCACGCCGGTTTGCTTCATTGTTAATACGAGCACTGTCTGTGTGGGAATAAATTGAGAGCAAGACAAATATGCTGCTTTTATTTTAGTTGCATTTGTTCTAGATTAAAAAATTTATCTTTTTGTCGTTCCTGGTTTGCATCGCGGGTATTTTTTTGGGAGGCGACTTGCCAAGTAGACTCTGAGGAGGGCTCCTGCATCAAGTCCGGCAATGCACTTTGCTACATCCAGACTACAAGAAAGAAATCATATGAAGCAATCTTGTCCCCTTCTGAGCCAGAACTTCCCTGAGCGCCGCCCTCATATCCTGGCATGGGACAAGAAACAGGTCATCCAATCCAGCAACACCCAAAAGAGCAACTTTTCCTCGGGCAAGCTCTGTAACAAAGTAGTGTCAGCCTAGAACTACGAGACAGAAGAGTCCGACCAGGACTAATGCAAGAGTGGCATTAGTTTGTACTCCGTAGTCGCAGAGCGGTAAACGTGTTTCCCGGACCTTTCCTTACTGCCGGGACTTATCCCCTTCTAAGCCAGAACCCCTCCATAGTGGGCTTTGAGGGTGCGGATCGACATGACCTTGGCAGAACTTCAGAGGAGGATCACTATCCCCTGTCGACCTCACCTCGGGGGTGAGACCTGGCTGGCGAGAGTGACCGCCATCATGTGGGGGGTCGACCGCAACCTTACGTATAGGCGGACTCCAACACC
Organism: Scedosporium minutisporum; assembly: GCA_034774675.1. Classification (NCBI taxonomy): domain Eukaryota; kingdom Fungi; phylum Ascomycota; class Sordariomycetes; order Microascales; family Microascaceae; genus Scedosporium; species Scedosporium minutisporum. The sequence continues at coordinate 10,654 of SJVG01000423.1, forward strand.
CGTCGTAAGATCCGATCTTTTCCTTATCGAGCGAGTCCCTCCATGAAGTAGCAATACTTTACTTCGTATACTTATGGGTGGATAATCGGGACAGGGCCGAGTACAGTCAGTGAGACGCTTGAGACGCGCATGGGCACACTAAACACAGCGACGGGTCAGCCGAATTGCCAGAAAGTGAATTACCAGAAAGTGAATTGCCAAAACCTGAAATTTGCCGTTTATGGACTAGATCAGGTACTACGTACCGAGGTACATCGTCCCAGTCATCCAAGTCCACCTGAGGTGTACCTTGAAACGTCCACCCCGATGTGCCGTCGGCCCATCAGTCGAGGATATGAAATTTCATGCTCATGCCTCGTATACGGGATAAGTAGTCGGGCATCACTCAATAATATCAACAGGCGTCGTCCTTGCCTGGGAACAGCCCCTGATATTCAAGAGTTCGTTCCACACTCTGCAATTCCGAGGAGCAATCGCGTCGGTGAGTAGTACATATACAACTGAAGCTGCACTTTCATCTCACTCTCAATCCATCTCCGCATCGACAAGGCTGGAACGGTAGAACCAGCAAAACATCCATACCCTCCTATCATTACCTTATTGTTCATGTCTGTGTCCCTAAACATGCAGCTCACTAACGCTACCCTGACTACACTGGTCACACTTGTCCTAAGCTTCATTTTAGGGCTAGTGTCCCTTTTCTCTGAAGTGGTCAAAGACTCACCATGGTCGTGGAAGAGTTGGAAAAAAGATTTGCGTCTCTTTATCTGGAGCTTCCTCGTTTGTGTACTAATAGCAATTGGGTTCCTGGTTATAGCTTCTAGCCAACAAGTGGAACGCGCAGGAACAGAACACCAGTGGCTGGCGGTTGTACTCGGCGTCATACTCTTATCCGGTGTCTGCGTCCAGGTATGTTTGTGTGGTCTAATCCTAGATAAGTTCTAACATCTGGCAGTTTGATCTTGTCGACGATACCTACCGTCGAGCAAAGATGGATGTTTGGCACCTCAGATCGGTCTGCAGAGCCTTCTTTATTATTCTAGTAGCCCTGACTACTGCAAGTACTGTGCTTATCCTGAAAGGCTTTCGACTTGACGTGTTTGATCCAGTGTTACTCGGGATACCTTTGCTAGCTCATCTCGGAATTTCGGCTTGGGCTCTCTATCTAGTTTGCACAAGGATGAAGGCGGATGATATCTCCGAACTGCGCCTCCTGTGCCTGTGCATCGTTGCAGCTTTAGCATCTTCGGCATCAATTGGATTCTCTGTCGGCTTCGGGTATAACTTGATCAACATGGAAGAAGATTTCAGAGCGCAGTGGACAATGGTTATCGTTGTCGGGGCTTTCAGGTGGTGGCCTATGTAAGTGCATCTCTTACTACTCTTCCGCGCGTAGGTTGACATGAAAGATTGGCAGCACACCGAGCACAGACATCTCTGGAACCGGGTGGGAGGAAACCCGTCTGCCTCCCACGGGAGCAAACTGTGTTTGAATTTTTGGAGGTTTGCTTTTCTGTGTTTACAAGGGGTGACGTTGTAATTATTTTGGAGAAAAATGAAGCAGTGTACATTTGGTATCAATGTGTACGGTACATAATTTTATTTGCTCCAGGATCCACGGCAGGGACGAGATCAGTAAAATCAGTATAAGATAACCTTTTCCTCTTCCAGTTATTTTGATTTACTTACCTTTCAACACACTCCAGTCACCACAATAAACACCCAACACACCAAATAGCAATGTGCAAGTGGATACAGGTAACCCCCACCGATACCCTCGTAATATGCTGCCTACTGATAGCCACATAGCGAGAACTTAAGTGCGGGCATTTTAGGTTCATTGCGAGCCAGTGGTGCTCCGAGTACTGGAGGACAAAAAAGCGATGCCCGCCTGAGGTGGAATACTGGGAATCGGAGAACCGTGTTTGCGGCATGTAATAATGACTAGGACTCCAAGCTGAGTACATAGCTGACCTTCATCAGGCGACTGCCAACCGCCCAAACCGCTTGCCCCTGCATGGGAGTCAATGATCAAGCGCAACAAGCCCACGACCACGACTTGGTTTTATGTACACTACAACAGCAATAGCGTAGCGGCTCTCCCGATACGTACCATCGGCTCATCTGGTTCGAACTAATACAATCAGCTGAGAAGATTGCATTATGTACTCTTACATACACCTCATTGTCATCCTGTCAATCCCTGCTTAAATTAATATTGTATGTCTAGTCTGGAAAGCATCCCGGGAATGTATAAAGACTGCCTGTTCGTTTTCATACCATACAAGTCCATCTTTGCCAAACCCGTCCGCTACACATTCCCACCACATCTCGGCTCTATTGCCACAATGGCTGGAGTGACAACCAAGACCTTCGAAATGCCCGTCAAACTAGTGATTGTGAAGACCTCCGAAATTACCATCGAGTCTGAAAATCTGAGTTGCGTCACTGCTACTCGCTTCTCGGTATTTCCCACTACATCCACTACCAGCTTCCCATTTGCTAATCAATTACAGGGCGACTTGGAGAAACAAGCAATTGCAGGTGACTGCATTGAGATGTGGCTCTCGACGCGAGCTGTGCGGGTTTCTGGTGCTGGCACTGTTTTTCACTGTTTGTTGGACTGTTATATTACGAAGTATGCAAGTACTGATTGCTTCGCTTGGGTGAGTGAAGTTGTGACTACGAAGTAGTAGCTTGGCATGGAACGTGGTCAGGCCCAATGGTACAGATACTGCAGGGTGGGGAAAATGGTATGTGTGGCTTGTAGGGGAGACGTACCAATACATAGCAAGATAGAACAGGTACTTTGTGTTACCTAAATCACGCGCTCTTTCCAGACAAGTATTTTAGTTCTGGCAGATATAAGTGGGTGTCCCATATAGTGGTCTCCAATCTCCAATGTACCTTTCGTCCAATTAGTTTACCCCACAAGGTTATTTTTGAGGTACACATTCCCCACCCCCCTTGATCCCGTTCCCCGAAATGAGGGCTCTGCGAGGGTTCCCGTACAAGTTTCTGCTGGGTAGTGCAACTCTTCCATCTGGCTCAGGAGGGTACAAGTGCTGGGGTGGAGGAGGTGTATGGACCGTAACTGAAGGTCCGGGCTTGATAGTGGGTGTGTTCTTGACCCTTTTCAAGGAGAGGGTTACAATATCATGCCGTCAGAGTCTCCAGCGCAAATATACCCCTGGAAAGGGAAAAGGATACATTGGGGGCACGCAGAAGGGAACATCGGCCGATTCTGTAACCATCGATGAAGGTAGGAATTACCATATACTTCGAGATGCACAAGCCAGCGAGGAGTTGGCCTCGACTACAATTGCAACAAGAAACTTGTGAAGGAGTGTACATTTACCCGTCAAAAGTATTCTTCGACTTTCCCTTGAGTTTCTCATAAGCTATAATCAATTTGTCCAGAGCCTTGGAGAGACCATTTCTCTTTATGAATCCACGTAATAGCTCAACATCGTTATCTTCAGACGACCCTCCACATCGAGGCAGGTAATGCGGTCCTGACATGTTACTGCTTGTTTGTTTTCTCTCTGTGTATTGTGATTAGTAAACGAGTTTGGATAAGGGAACAGTGGAATATACCGAAGTAAGTAGGAGTAACTTGAAAAGGCGGGCTTATGTGCTTGGTTCGAGTAGGTGGAGGATCGGAGTTGGCTTTTCCTTTGCTGCTCTTGTTTTCGTGGCGGATTGGATATCCTTAATACTCACACTGAGTTCCCATTTCCTCACCAGGGACAGTGCAGTCACCTCATATATATGGAAGTATTCCTGGCGTTTCGAGGGACCTGCCAGATTCAGATGGTTGGCTCCTTGCAACCGGGGTGTGGTGTGGTCCGCATTGTGTTGTGTTGTGTTTGCTTCTTACGGTCTAAGTACCTCTTAGTCTGCGGTGAGTCGCATTGCTGGTTACTGGTTCAATAGATCATCTCCTGATTCGGTTATTATACCGAGCAAAGTCTCGTTCCCAGAACAGCATGTAGCACCGGGACGAGTCCGCTCCCTGGTCGTGGGGGTCCGCAGTGACCGCATCTGTCTTCATGGGACTCTCGGGCTCCGGCGTGTTTTGCCGGTACAAAGGAGAAGAGCATATAAGAACGTCCCCCAGCCGATAAATCCGATCGATATTGCCTCCATCAAAAACTCCAAACGCACTTTCTTCTAAATATGTCTCACCAAACCGCCGGCAACCAGTCACATTCCCTGCTGGCACCACCCTCCAGAAGCGGCGCCAACCAAGAATTCACCCACCCACATGCCTCCTGTAAACGAGGGCGCACAAAGACGATCTCACACGCCGAGCCAGATCGAAAACGGTCGAAAAACAGGGAGGCCGCTGTCCAAGAACACGGAAATGAGGAAATCCTTCCGGACGACGACACCCAGCAAAACATCTTATACGACGACGACACCCAGAAGGCCTTACTCAAATCTACACTAGAGGAGGTGAGAGAGAAGCCGGGGGAACCAAGGAAGAGGAAACCAGGGAAAATCCGGATGAGAGTCCACACCCGATGCGACGGCTGCAATAAGGCGAATCCAGACGAGGAAGAGTGCCAGGGGTGTGGGGCGTATAACTCTTTACGCAAAATAGATCCGAAATTATTGCAGTAATCAACATACGGCATTATTTCCCACATAAGAACTCTGCTCCTCTTGTTCCATGGTGTCTTCGCCGCCCCTGGCGTACCCACATGCAGCATCTTTGCTTTTTAATGAAACATGAGCAACTTCTCACCCATCTGCAAGCCGCAAGAGGGAAATAGCCCACATACTATTGATCGAGTCCTCCCTGACGCTGTGCTGGTGAGGCGAGCTTTTCGGAATTCGACCACGCCATCTGCTGAGCTGCGGTGTCTACTTGTACATGAAGAGGTGGTAATCTACAAGGGTCTGCCAGATGCGTTAGATTCACACCCCCACCTAGCGATCTCGGGTCTCCGGGGATAGGCACCCTTGCACTCCACCAGACTAGACTTGCCAACCTTAAACACCCCCACATCTAGCCCCACTTCGGTACAAGGTACGTGACGGCTCGGAACGCCCAGAACCTCACCTCACAATGCACGCCCCTCAGAACAACCGACCCTTACTACCCTAGTACGGAGTTGGAGCGTCAGGCCAATCAAGGAACAGTATGTCACGCACTCCTCCAAGACAGGTACCGATACAGAACGAGTCCGGCGATCCCCTGTTGGACTTTTCATAATACTGGCTCTCTGAGAGTGGGGCTCCATGGAGTCCCGTGGGAAAGCTCCCTGGTGGAGGTACTAGTGCACAACAAGATACTTTGTACTACGAGGATGCTACCCTTTTTCATGCATGAGTAATACTTAAGGAACAATTGCAAGAAACTGAATTGCTGAACTGCCAGAAACTGAACTGCCAGAAAATGAAAATTTCCCTTTTCGGAATAACCGTGTGCCATCATCCCAGTCAATCCATCTGCAACCAGGAGGGCCAAAAAATTTGCAACCCTCGGAAGATGTCAAGACATCGGCCAATCGTATTACATGAATGAGCTTACCGCTGATCCGCATAATATAATTGGTAGGGCAACACAGAGGCTAATATTGAATGTACGAAGTACAGAGACGGCGGTAAATTTAAAGGGGTAGGACAGAAAACTGGATTATCTCCTAATTACATATGTAAATAGACGGGTGCACCTAACAAGAGGGGAAAAGTCCCAAATACTGGGGTCCAGGTGAGTTGTTTTGCATGTGACTGACAACTGGAGACTGGCGTGAAATCCAGTAGTCACGTGATACATACTGGACACATCATCAGAAACCCCTCAACTTCGTTTCGCAATATCCATCACCAGCCCTCAATCAACATAACAAGCAGCCATGATCCGGAACCACTTCAATGCTGAGGCCGCTCTATCACTCGCCAAGAAAGGCGAGTTCACGCCCAATTCTCACCCCGAACATACTTTCAGCTTCGCTATTAAACAGCGATACGAAACACCGGAAAGCTGTTTTCACTACACAAACGAACCCAATGTCTCGACAATCATTGCCTTGGCTCGGTGCTTTTCAGTAAGAGCGTGGCGACTTATTGAGAAATCCTCCACGTTTGATAATGCTTTTAAGTTCCTGCAGAAGTTCCCCTTCAATTTCGCGGTCTACGGTAAGATGCTGTCCTACATGAAAACAGCAAAGTCCCCGCATACTGCAAAATTTCACATCGGTATGACACCTCCCAAACCTCAGGTGATAGGTAATAACGTAAAACAGAGGTGGGCTTCTACCTTAGTGGAGGCCATCTAAACTTCATAGACGACACGATATCATTTTATAACGAAAAAAACAAGAAGCCCCAGCCGATACCAACACTGCCACTCGAGCACATAAGCCCCCCGACCCCGCCCATAAACACCACATCTAGATCGCCCGCCTGCCTTGATGCCATGTTAAATCCCGTACCCGCGACTGAAGGGGAAAACCCTGGACCGCGTCATCGCTTAGAATCAGAAGAGGGGGAGAAGATGAGAAGGGCAAAGCGACCAAGAGGAGAGGAAATCCCGATTGCCATTACCCCCCCATCGTCGAACAGGATTTGGGAAGGAGCCGTCCAACAAACCACACGCGCAGCGACTGTTGATTCGATAGTACCGGCCGAGATACTGCAACCTGCCGAGCAACCCATGGCAGAGCGATCGCCGGTCGAGGTAATTCGAGAGAAATTATTAGAGAGGGTACAGGCTAGGGGCCTGGGCGAATCGATAGAGGATATTGTGAAAAATATGTCGGAGCGGAGTGTTGTGAATCTTAATAACCTAATGGAACACCAACTTGGGATAGAACGCCACCATATGGCAGAGTTGTTTCTGAGTCTCTGGAAGTCATGGGAGAAGAGCGATCTGTACACCTTGGAAAGGTCGTTAGGATTAGGCCACTCTAGCTGCTTTGATGTGGGTTTCGGTTCCGGTGATGCAATGGTGAGCATCTTTCTGAATTGGAGCCAGGCATTCTCCTTTACCCAGGAACACAGCCTGTTGCCAACATACTAAGCATTTCGAACTTCGAATTGGGTCGCTGTCATTATATAAAGGGTATCTCCTATTCTGGCATCCCCCTGCGGCTGTGTAGGTTGTAAGACGATTTTGGATTTACCATTTGGCCGGCTTACTATCGCTTGTCCAGTCTTGACTATGATGGTGATGTTTTCTGTCACCTCATATATCTCTGCGCGCAGGTGTAAAATCACCTCGTTTCTTGTTAAATCTCGAGTCTGAGGCATTCTGCGATAGCTGGCTTGAAAGTAGGGTCAGGGTCGAGACTAGAAAGTTGGTCTGGTTTGCTCTGTCTGGGATGTGGGATGGGCCTGCGAGGTGTATAAAAGAGTGCAAGTTCTTTTTGTGTTTGGGCAGCCTTGATATTTGGGCATGAAGGAATGGCAGCCTAGATCTTCTCCAATAGATAAACCGTGAGAGCTTAATCACCTATGCCAAGAAGACATTCCCTCGCGGTGAAATTCGCCTGGGCGGTTTAAGAGTCAATTCCGAAGGGGTATGCGTACCTTAGAATGCGCACTTTCGCGATACTGCCCTCCACGCGAGATGGGAAATCATAACCGAGCATCTCCCACTCCCCTGTTCAAACAATATACAGAGGATTCATTGGAACCAAAAAAATATCAGGTAGGAAAGAACAAGCAGAAGAAGAATTGGGCAGCTTTTGGGCAGCAAGAAATTGGAGTCTTGCAAGGCTGGTGAAAATTTCACGAGATCGAATATTTCGCGAAGACTCATTGCCGATGCGGAGCCGCTGGGGCTTGTAGCTGACTAAGGAGAATTTCCTGCAATGTGGCCAGCCCCTCTTGTTGGTAATATGCGAAGCTGTATGTCCGTTAAAAGTATATTTATGCATTAAAGAAGCATCAGCTTTCCAAAGCGAGTATGTCGGTTGATCACGTCCACGACCCGCTTTCGTTTTGGTCAACGTTCTTTCATCTCCATGTGTGTAGAAAGACACGGTCCGGATGTTCGCTTTGAACTCGCCATCCTCGGAGTTCCTCCCTAGATGTAGCTCTACTTAAGCCACACCCTGACCATTCATTTCTCACACTCCGGGAGCATAAGGACAAACGCGTCACGCGTCAATTGAACTCTTTCAAGGATTGTGTTGGCGAGCGGAATAATGTGGAGATGTGGGTGTGACCATCATCAGCAGAGTAGAATTGAATAGTTCAGGTTGCGTCAGAGTAATCCTGATTCGTGTACACATTTGAGTTCCCTCATCTCGCTCACTCAGGGGAGCCCTCTCAGTCAACCCCGATTTCAGAAATATCGGGATTAATGCAGCTAGCTGGAAGTACTGTCTATTATCGGATTGTACGGAGTACTTGGGAACGAGCGAGGGTGCTACGAGCTAGGATTGACGTCGCAATCCAGGGTGAGGGTGGTGAGACTCACAAGAGCTTCCGGATTAGGAAATTCAGAGAAATTGAGGTACATCCGGGTCATGGAAGCGAAGAACAGGTGCGCCCACAGGCCAGAGCCACTAATTACCCAGCTCGCCCGTTCGATGCGGGAGGGTGGATCCCACTACTGGGGTGTGGAGCAACTTAGATACCTAGATCAAAGCGCAAGGTACCACCAGCTGGTGTCCACAACCTTGATTCGAGTTCGCACATCCTGGGCCTCCCTCCCCGGCCTGGCGTCCCCTGATCGGATGTACTGATATACCATTTAGGTGAGAGCGAAGACAGGCCGTACACCATGGATATTGCAGTTTCTTTCCCTTTCTTCCGGGCAGATTTTACAATCGCTGGAAAACGATCACATCCCAGGGCACATTTTGATCATAGCCGGTCAAAAAAACGGACGAGAGCAAGCGAACCCAAAGCAAGAACAGGCCGCGTAACCTGGTATGGACAATTCCAAACCATATTGCCGTGAAACTTGCTAACCGATACGAGAAAACATCTGTCCACCGACTCCATCGACTACGGGTTCTTTTAATGCTTCAGAATGGATGCGGTATCAACACCGTTGCCTTCCAGTTCCTCTATCTCCATCCCGCAGGATACAGAGACACAGACTCATACAAAAGACGGGATACCTCTCCTCGGCGAAAGACCATGGTTGTGGCAGAGCGCTCGTGACTTCTGGAACATTATCGTATCTCCTCTACGCCGGAAGCAGCCTGCGGTGGAGGAGGCCGTCCTTGCCCTCGACGCTCGCCGAAGACTAGACGCACTTGAACACTACCAAAACGCTCTCGGAGAATTACAGTCGCTCGTTCAAAATATGAGAGATTCGGGCGTCCCAGTTATCCCAGTTATCCCAGTATGCTGCCTTTTGTGTGCCCGTATCCTCTACCTCTGGGATGACTGGGAAGGTGCTTCTAAGCATCTAGTATCAGGACGTGAGATTATTGCTGAAAATCCGAGCCCCGTCAGTCTCGCTGCATCCTCCAACTACGCATCCACGTGGGATGGTAGGGATGGTGGAGAAGGTGGCCTGAAAGCCAAGGAGATGGAATGTATCATGGATGCCTACCTCGAGATGGAGCTCTTGTTTGCATCCAGCTTTGACAACTTTGAGCCTATTCTGGTGCTGAAGTGCGAGAGGCATGTCTCTGAGATGCCAGTCTTTGTTGATACGGAGCATGTGCACGGGGAGGTTACATGGTTCTGCCGTGATGTCACAGCTCTTTGCTGGCAGTGGAAGAAGGATAAAAAGGACGAGGAACGGCGGGAATCACTCCTGCAGAGAGCTAGGGACCTGAAGCACGCCATGGGAATCTACAAAAACAAGCCTGGCCCTATGCTATCGCCTTGCGGCTCTACGTTATTGCTTGTCGATGTGCAACGCCTCCTTTGCTTTACGGGGCTGTGCTACTCTCTTGGGGGTCACAAGCCAGGAGAATTGGGAGGTTTGATCCAACTTGTTCAGACTTTGAAGGATCGCATCTCATCAGATTTCGGCATTTGCCCCATCTTCGATGCCGGCATTATCTGGCCTAGTCTTTTCGACCGGTACACGCAGGCGAATGGATCGGTCATAGATAGCCACCCAAAGCCTTCCGACACACGCTCCCCGGCTCCAGCAGCTCCGACGCAATCTGCGCCTTCCGTTTCCGCGCTAGCCAAGCAGGACCCCACGGCAACATCGGTGGAAACTTTGGCGGTCGGAGAACCTGTATTGCAGACCCCTCTGGCTGTGGGAACAGATGAGAATTCCCAGCCCTATGGGTGCACAATGTGTTCACAAAGCTTCTCAGAGCCTGGAGGTCTCCAGAGACACGAGAGGGTTACACACGCTGTCTATCCCAAAGAGTGGGAGCACGGCTGCGAAAAGTGTCCAAAACGATATAAAAGCTTGGGGAAACTGAAGGAGCATAAAATAAAGAAGTGTCCAAACCGAGAAAAAAGCCCGAGGAAACTCAAGGAGCATGAAAGAAAGAAGCACGATTACGTTTTTGAGATTTATCTGGGCCAATCTGGACATGAACCGATGAGGCAGCTAGGGACTGTTTCCTAGGAGCTGGTGGTTGGGGGACATCGGAAGGGAGACCCGATTCTGACCGCTGTCGAAGTGGCGAGGTATGACTTGTCGTCTCCGGGCCTTATCCCCCCCCCACTAGCTATCGGCCATGCTGCAGACTAAACGGAAAGGGGCGTGCCACACCAAGAGAGGCTTTAGTTTCTCGAATTATTTCTCCGTTTATTTTATTTATTATATATAAGATAGTATTTTCTCAATTGGTGAGAAAATAAGAAACTGTGTCGCTGAAAACGGAACGATGTCAAACGTTTTAGTTCTTGGATCTTCGTTTTCCCGAAGTTATACATGCGATCTGCTTCGCTAACAGCCAATAGAGCAAGGCGAACTGCAATACACGGACCGGACTACCACGCTAGCAGTCCCGCAATCCCCAACCTTAAACACACACCCCACAAGGCCAATCCAAGGCCCACTTTTGTACAAGGGCACCTTGAGGCTCGGACCAGAACGACATATACCTCAAAACACTCTCGTACATGCAAAGGAACCCATCAGAACCACACCCTTCCTCAGCCATGCAATTAGCACATTGTAATTGGGGCGTCCTCGCCCAACCTTGACGAGCCTGTTTTCATGTGTACTTTATGCGACCTAATCTCCCAGGATGCGGCGTGGAGCCACTCTTCAAGCCTAATACGAACACCGGCCAGCTCCGCGAATCCCGACTAACACGGAGCCAGCGACGCCCGACAGGCCAGGCCACCCCCAAATCATGGCATGGCTGCGAGGTTGGCCTGTAGTATGACCGGACATGCTAATATGATAGTGCCAGGGAGGGAAATAATTGATTCTGTCACTTGTACACTGGTCCACTGCTGGTGAGCAGTCCACGGGTCATTTCAATCCTCATGTGGATGGAAACAGTATTAATTCGACCGGCAAGATCCTGTGTAGTGTGACGTGCAGGCCGGTTAGTTGGCCGGCGCGTTGTCCGGGGGCGTCGAGCCTGAGATTCTTGCATCGAATCCAACTCACTGAAGTGGGGGCATTTGTTGCCTTGTGACAAATTGAGTAATACCGAGCTTGAGAATGTGGTGATGGCATAAGCTGTAGAAATAGATTATCCTCAAGTGCTAGAGGCTGCGCTGTCTTGGATTCAAGGGCCGGCTCGAATCGCCGCCGAGAATCACCTTTGCTCGGGTTGGATACTACGTAGTTGGCTTAGTGTATTGCCTAGGGGTGTCGAACTTAGGATTCTTGCACCACTTCGTGCAATTGTCCAGCCCACTAGCAGAGCCTACCTTTTCGGCTGCGGCTCTTGGACTTGGTGGGTTGATGTATTGTTCTTATGCAATGGAGGGCGAAAGTGTTAAAGTACCTAATGCCACATGTAAGTCATTTCAGTCCTTGTGCAGACCGAAATAGCATCCCAACAGAAAATGAGGCTTCTCGCTGCTCTAATGTGCATACCTCCTTTCCGCCGCCTAGTGTGAAGGAATGGACCATCCAACGCCTTAAAATAGGGTTGAACGAGGTAGCCCAAGGCAGATTACACCCCTTGTGCAAGTGATACAGGCATGGGCTTTTCGGATCGGATTGTTGCCTTGTGGTGGGAACTGAGCAATACCGAACTTAAGATTGTAGTGGTGTAGTATCTAAAATGCATCTTTTACAAGGGTTGGAAACAGATAAACTGAAGTTCCAGGGGCTGCGCCATCCTGATGTAGTAGCGTGGCCAACTCACTGAGTTGACGGCCCTAAGTCCCAGCACGGTCGCAACCACCGACGAGAGCTGCAGCCGGAAAGGGAGCAGCGAACTCCTGCCAAGAAGCGACTGTGGCGAGGACTCAGGTATTGCCTTTCGGGAGCCAGGCATTTGATGTGTAATAGAGGGCGGAGGTGTGAAATTTCGATCCTCGTGCAGACCGAAACAGCATCGCATCCAGCGCCTCAAACTAAGTCATAACACCAGACTTCGAACACGCAGGTCATGGACTATGCTGCATTAGGTGGCCTGTCAAAATGCCTGGGGAGTGGTCGCTTAGCTGGCCTGGTATACTAGGATGGATGCCAATGTGATACTCTCGTATCTCTGCGGCGTGATGCGCAACTGTGTTGTGTTGTCTGTCCGGCTCACTGAGTTATGGCCGGTGCATGCCCGACTCCTAGCACAGTCGTGCCCACCAACACAGAGCCGCAGTCATTTCAGTCCTCATGCGGACCGAAACGACATCAACCCAATTACTAGACGATGCGCCAGGCCAACTGACACAACACGGTACACGCAAGGAGATTCGAGAGGGCCACAGCCCTTATTTCTTAGTTATACACTTCAAAGCTTCCGCGGCTTGCACGAAGGGTCACATTACACTTCGAGAAACAAAGGCACAAGTTTTCATTCGTCCGCCCGCTTGGAGGATGAAGTGCAAGATTGCAGTTGTGCCTTCGTTCGTTTCAAGCGGTGTGCGTTGGGGAGGCTAAAACTGCGGCTCTGCTACTGCACTTCCTTGGTATAAGTTCGCGTTAACCTCAGAGGAGGGCCGCTCACTGCTTGATCAACAGTCTAACCGTACGCCTTCTTTTCCTCATCATCCGTATCACCAATATCGATATCACGAGCCCCGACGAGCCTGGGTTCCCAGACCTTCCTTCTTTTCGCCAGACGCCTCTCTGTCATCGTGGATAGGCGGAAACTACAGCGCAATGCGCTATGGTAATCCTTCCTTCTACGCCCTTAGCGGCGCCAGCTACCCCCCCAAAGAAGGAGAGGGCAGTCAAGACTACGCCGCAAGCGAAGGGCTATCTACTATGCCGACGTATGTGAAACTAGAGGGGGCCATAAGTTGGAAATTGGCTAACATATAAATAAAGACTCAAATCCTTAGATGGGTACTGCTGCCGTGTTCCTGGCTGCAAAGCGGTGCCGTTCAAACGTAACGCCGATCTTGACCGGCATTATAAGAACATCCACCGGCCCACAGAGTCCAAAGAGGTGTATCATTGTGATTATTCAAAATGCACTAGGCGGCACAATCCGATCCACCGCAAAGACCAGAGCATCGCAAAGCGCAGAGGGGGCATCCAGACGAATGGGCAGGGGAGCGGAGAGTGGTGGAGGTGTACGAAATGTCTGCGCAGAGTCATGGTTGCCACTGATGGATTCGAATGTCCAGAGTGTAAGACATCTCAAACACTAGCGGAGGAAGAGTCCTCGGAGTGATGGGCGTGATGAAGCATATGGATTGATGACTACCATATGCCGGGCACTGTCAATGATGAGATGGCCATTCGACGAGGCTTGGTGAGAGTCGCGTGGCGGTCTCTTCCGGTTTGGTTGTGTGCTATCTTACAGATACTAACTGGAAGACATGTTGCCTTGGTCTGGACTCCTGCGGTTCTCTGAATACAACTATTTGCTACCTGGCTCCTCTATTTTTCTCTCCGTCTTTTGTTGAGTGCCTGGATAAACCATTTGATATCCCTCACGGTTCATTCGAAGGGACATGGCTGCATACATACCAGCCGAGGCAACCTGCTGGGGGAGGATTAGTCAGCGAGGAGGGACACTCAGCGCTGTGATGTTTCCAACCATTCTTTGGGCTTTTGTTTTCTTTTTTTTCTGACGAGCAGCAACACCAGAGTCGACCATTTGCACACGACGCTCCAGTATGGCTAGGTCTTCACGTTCACGATCCCGCGATATACCTGATTCACAGCCAGGCGATGAGCGGAAGCTCCATAGAATGCTTACGAAGCTGCAACAACTCGTTGACAATCCCGGCGAGCTAGAGAAATCCCGGAAACAGCTTGGCCAGCCTAGAAGCCGCTCTCGTTCTGCAACTTGTGGATCGAGTCAGTCGCCGACTCCCGACGAAGTGCGTAGGCAGAGGGAGGAAACCACAAGACAAATTCAGTTTGAGAGGAGGTGTCGCGAGTCTGTCCCCAGTCACCAATTCGAGACCCAAGTCCGCTTTGAGCAACTACGAGAATGGCAGAAGAGGGGTTTCGGAGACACGACGACTATGGAATGGGATTTTCACTATGATGAAGCTAGAAAGATTGTTAGGGATAAGTGGGTTAAACAGGGTATTTGGGCGGAAGGATGGTCCAAACGTCCCTGCGATAAACCTCCATATGGATGGAAGCACGAATTCCCCCCCGAGCCTGGCGACACCGAGGACAGTCGCGAAGCCTCCCGCCCAATTCACCAATTTCTTTCCCAAGTACACGATGAATGCAAGGCGATAATACTCGATGTGAAGAAAGCGCCTCCCGACATATATACAATGGCCTACGAGACGGTAAAGAAGCGATGGATCGAGTTAGAGTACTGGAATGAGAGGTGGGGGGTCTTGCCTGGTATGACGTGGCGGTATGAGGATCTACCCAAAGACAGGCCGACGGCCGAGGATGGTGTTGCTGGAGGTGTCGAAAACCGTAAGACGGCAGACCCTTTGCTACCCTCAAGTGTTAGCGCAGCCGCAAAGTCATCACGATTGTCGACCCGAGGGGATGCAGGCAACAGTGAGGAAGGCCGACGCAGGAGCGGAAGCGCGATCGCAAGGTCGTTACGGTCGTCGACTCGAAACAATGGTGAGCCAACGAGGCGGAGGAGCCAAAGACTGCAGGGCAAGGCTGGCCAACGGATCGAAAGCGGAGCCACAGGATCATTGCGGTCGTCGACTCGACAGCAAACCCAGGGGAAGAGCAGAAGACAGAGAAAGGCTAGTGGCAGGACTAACAACCGGAAGGCACAGGTAACAAGCATCTAATCAAGTCTCAATTTCAATTTGGATCGATGTCAATATATCACATACTCCGAGACCTGCCTCTTCTCACGTACAGCCTGCCAGAACATGTATCCGTCAACATATATGTCACCGACAAACGTATACTCTCTTCCTTCCTTTCGTAATATGACAGGCGTAAAGCAGGCCAACGGGACGACGATGATATCCCCAGGGGCCATGAATTGCGACCCCATGCCAATCAAGTTGTTGTGTGTAATACAGAAGCTGCGCCCCATCATGCGCTTTCCGCAGATATTCTGTAATATGTCTTCCTGCTGCTGAGGACCGACGTTGACATTGGGATTGTCGTACCCGCTCAAGTCCGAAAGTGCGGTTGCGCCGAATCGTTCCCGCAGCTGCGCGATGAAGGAGTGGTAGCATACGTCTTCCCAGGTGTAACCGCTGATCTGCGGCGTCTGGCCGACGCACAGGGTCCGGCAGAAGGATTTGCGTGCCTCTTCCATTCGTTGTTCGGGGATGTTATTCCGAAGCATGTGCCACCAGTCCCAAAATGCCACAAGGAAGTTTCTCCCGGTGCAGAGGGGCCCGACGGATGTAACACAGTCCTTGATGGTGTCGAGATACCTGGCGGACATTCGGAGCTTGCTCCGGTCGTCGCTAAAGGAGAATGTGGCCGATGTATCTTGAGAGGCGTTAAATTGATAAGACAGTCCTAGCGGGGCCGGTTGCGGATCTTGCGACCAGTCGGGAACCCAACTGGGCAATTCGTAAGCGCTATGGTAGCCGGGCTGGCGGGTCGCTTCGCAGACAGGGTCGAAGCGTCCAGTTGTACGGAGTAGGTGGACGGCGACATTAGTATAGACCTCTTTGACAGTCTGGCCGTAATTCGGCGGGAACGCAGCACGCACGTCTGGAGGGAGTATGCCGAGGACCCCGAAGACTTTATCTCGAGGATCTGTAGCAAGCTTTGATCTGCAAGTGTGTAGGGCCTCCAGGAGTGATGGGTCGCTTGCTAACTCCGTAGGAAAGGTTCTCGGGCCGCGCCAGGCCAATATACCGGAGACTGGAAGGCGCGTGATCTTGCCGCGTTTCCCTCGGAAATAGGTGTCGAGGATGCCTCGTTGCTTCTCGAATGCCTTGCTGCTGTCTCGGTACACTTGCCATGGGAGCTTGTCTTCGCCACAGTAGACATCGACCTTGGCGGCATTCAGGATTTCCTGCACTACCCAAAGTCTCTTCCAATAGGGCCTCTCGAATACAGAAACCAGGGCGAGAACATCATCCCATGATTGTGGATTCCTGATGAGATTTTGTATACCCCTCGGATTGTCGAAATCCTTGGCCGCAGTCTCGAGGAAGCTCATGGCGCGGGAGCTTCCGTCCACTTCCGGGCCGAGCCATACAGCTACCGAGGTGGCCTGCTTGTAGATGCGGCTCATCTCCCCGACTTGGCAGGATCTCTCCTCGTGGTTTTGTTGGTTTATACATATGGCATCCGCCCACGCGGTGACGGGCGCGTCGGAACGTCTGCGCAAAGCGTTGAGCGCGCCGTGAAGGCTTGTGGTGATTGGAACCTCGATGTCTCCGATGACCATGTGCTCCTTGGCCGTGGGATCTCCCCAAACATAAGAGATGGCGACATATTCGGGAGGCTGGTCGAGAGAGGCAGGAAATAAGTCGCACGAAATGGGCGAGGTGTTGCCGGGATGAATCTTTAGGAGTCGGAACTCGTTCAATTCAAGCTCCCGATAGAGAGTGGTCCTGGACATTGTCGAAAAGGCGGGATGTGCGGTTGTGGGTTAGGCGCCTTCCACTAACACAAACCTGCCCAGAGGGAAGGAAGCCCTGTGCCCGGGGGGAACATATTAGTTATACTTTGCCCGAGCCTCCGTATTTTGTATGGTAGTTTACTGCCCAGTATATGCAGGTGAGGCTGGACGAGTTCACTTCCCCGTAACTCCGTCCACGTACCTGCTAAGCGCTAGGATGCTGTGAGTACAGGGGTATCCGAAACGGAGGGGGTCTAGGGGGGTGTGCGAGCAGATGTGCTCGTTTGTGCAAAGTTGCAGATGACTCTCCGAGTCTTGCACGTTGGCCCGCAGGCTGGCCAAGCCCGGGAGGCAGATTTATGCTTTGACACCGTGACCGCTCTGGCGGCGTGGCGGAGAAGCATAAACGGCAGCCCAACACACACCGAAAGGCGCCCGGTGTTGGCCTCCAACTAGGCCAGTTACTTGCCAGGTCACCATGGAGGGGATTGCGGCTCTTGACCAAGGCAGCATACTTTCGTCTTTCCCATCCCGATGGCAAACCGGCAACACACAATCTTATATAGCATCGATTTCCGCAGGCAACGGATGGCACCGTACACCACCTACTGGTACAGTACTCCCATAAGTCCTACAGCCACAAACCGACCGACGAGATGGCTCTCAGCAATCCTCTTTCTCGCGCCCCCTTCACCCTCTACCCGTTCAATGCGGCAGCTCAAGAAGCCGTTGACGATCAACAAAATGCTCACCTGATTTACAAGAATCCCGAAACCGGCCAACGCGGGATTCTTGTGGGACTTGGCCTCAGGTCCGACGAGCGTCCGACACTTGGGACGCTAGGAAGAAGCGAAACCGATATTATCCTCAAGGGTAGCAACATTTCTAGAACCCATTGCGCCTTCGAGATTCACGGGACTTCGGTCATGCTCTACGATAAATCAAGTCGATGGAGGACACAAGTATTCAAGGCTAAAACGGGCGATTTATTATTTCCTTTCCAGCCCAGTCGGCTCCCTCGGCGAGTCTTAGTTGCGAAAGGCGTAAATACTCTGATCGGCATGGGAGGTGAGCACTCTGACTTGATCCTCTTCGAGTTGGTTTGGTCGCCCGAGGCCGACAAGGCCCTCAATATGCCACAGGTCACCCTCCACGATCCCAGGCTGGCGAGGACGAGTACCGGGATACAGGACGGCGGCGATTCAGAGCCGCCGTCCCGGCCAAACACTCGGTTCCATACACCGAGAACAGATTGGCCGATTAGGTATAAAAAGGAGGGTAAACCCATTGGAAGGGGCAGCTTCGGAGTAGTTCATAAGGCTGTCAATGTGGATTCGGGGGAACTCATGGCAGTCAAGACCATTTCGCCCCGGCAAGGATCGAGCTGGGATGCTTGGCAGAGCTCCCTACTCTGCTGGAAAAAAGAGGTGGACATGCTGGCAAAACTCAACCACGTATGTTCCTCTATTCTCGTCTCCTCAGTATCAATACTAACTAACTAACTAACGCCTAGCCTAATATCGTCGGTTTTATCGGATACGACCTGGGCGGTGATACGCTGAATATATTCATGGAGCTTAAGGACGGCTCGCTCAGAGCCTTCCAACGTGAACTGCCAACCGCTGTCTTTGAAGATATCCTCAACGACATACTCCAGGCCCTCGACTGGCTCGACAAGAAGAAGCTCGTCCATCGGGACGTCAAGCCTGATAATATCCTAGTTACGAAGACGCCGGGGGAGAAGAGGAGGTATCTGTTCCAACTAGGTGATTTGGGCTTATGCGACACCAGCCGACGCAGCAACGCCAACGAGGCGGGGGAGCAGGCTGGCACAAGGCTATATATGGCACCGGAAGGATCACAAATGGGAGGGGTGTTGACCCACAAATCGGATATCTGGTCATTGCTCGTGACGATGCTCTGGGTATACGATGTCCACGGCTTCCGGCGACGAGAGAGGAAACTATCCTTTAATGATGTCCTTGGCATTGTCGATCTCTCGATGGACGATGCGAGGGTCTGTAACATCGGGGAAATGGCGGCACAGGATCCGGAGAAAAGGCCAACCGCTGAGCAGATGCTGGCGAAGCTTCAATTCCGGGCAGGTAGCGCCGCAGGAAACGACCCGAGTCCAGGAACATCACCCACACCTGAGCCAGCAATGTCGACGCCAACGTCAAGGCGGCTGAGGCGTCGTCGACGGGCCGCGGGCCGGCGTCGGCACCAGGGAGAATTGGCATCAATACCAATGGCACAGGTAGGAACACTATCTGTATGGGACCGCCGAAGACAGAGTGCGTCGGCGGGCTCAGAGCCGGTGTGGTGAAAAGTGGTGTAGCTTGTTTGTGTACGTAGTAGCGCTTGACGACAGGAATCGATTAGATCCTGTCACGTCTTCAATTCACGAATAGTTTTCATCTTCAATTCACGAATAGTTTTCATCTTCAATTCAAGA
Organism: Scedosporium minutisporum; assembly: GCA_034774675.1. NCBI lineage: Eukaryota > Fungi > Ascomycota > Sordariomycetes > Microascales > Microascaceae > Scedosporium > Scedosporium minutisporum. Next base: position 30,100 of record SJVG01000423.1, read on the forward strand.
AGTAGTTTTACGTCTTCAATTCACAAGTAGTTGTTCTTCCATTGATCTCAGGGCAAAGCTGCTGCAATCAAAGTCAAACTGAACACGATGGCCCGCCGCACTCAAGCGATGCTATTTCGACCTAAACGTGCGCAGACCGGGTCTGCGCAGGGTCAATGATCTAAGAGAGGCTCTGGTTGGAATGTGAGTGCACAATTCTGCAAGGGCGGGCAAAATGGCAGAAGTCGAGATGTGCAGTGATGTTCCTGGAGCCCGCACACCGATGCTAGCACAAATTACCATAATTAATAGGATCACCGAGATTTTCTTTTTTGCTCTCTATGAGTGGCCAGGCTTGGTAGGGGTCTCGTGCCGTTCCCCTGTCACAACCCGTTCAGAGACCCGGTCGTCACCTAAATCTACTTCCGCCACAAGAATAACCTCCGCACGCGGATGGGGCGATTGGCAGGGCAGCATGCGCAAGGAGTCCGACACACAGCAGTGCTTTTGGGGGCTACTAACCAAGATACCTTGCGGGACCTGTGCTGGCCAGTTCTGCTCGCATCCCAGGGCGCATTTGAAACGTGCAATGTACGGCGGAACCTGCTGACCCATGGAGGGTCGCCGCACCGCCTCGGTTGCAGGGGCTAGGGGGAGGAAAAGGACTGCGTAGCAGCGAAGGCGCGCCGTCGTCGAAGATATGAGGAACGACGTCAGCCCGTCGCTCGAAGACCACGTCTTCCTTTGGGGGCTATCTAGCCCAACACCACCCTCCTGAAGCGTCCGGTCGGGCAAAGAGGCCTGCTAAGAAGTGGTTCCAACACCCCCTATACCCC
>SJVG01000424.1:0-30902 GCA_034774675.1 Scedosporium minutisporum
CTCCTACCCTATCGCCCCCACCACCCAGCAACAAATCCCGCCAAGTAGCCCCTACAACCACTGGCGGAGACGACTACGTTGTCGCACAGCTACAGCGCGACCTAGCCGAAGCACTCCGATCGAAGGGATACTACGAATCCAGGACGAAGACGGCCGAGGCGGAACTCGACAAGACCAAGAGCTCAGTTAAGAACGGCGACAGGACGATACGCGAACTAACGGCCGAGAGGAACAAGCTCATGACCAAGCTTAAGGATAGAGACCATGAACTTCGTGAGCAGCGAAAGTTGTCGGCGGTGGGTCCAAACTCACAGACCAACTACGTGAGAGACACTAAACGTGGCGCAATGCTAGGACGTTCAAGATGAGATGATTACATTGAATCTGCAACTTGCGATGGCAGAGAAGGAGCGCGACAAGGTCAAGAAGGAGAACCAGGAACTCATCGCGAGGTGGATGAAGAGCAAGGGCGCCGAAGCCGACAAGATGAATCTCGCCAATGAGGCACTATTCGAAGCGGGCCGATAGGAACAGCAAGCTGAGAAACGAAACGCCATGACGAAGCGACGACTACCCGGCTCCCAAGATCTGTCGGTAGAGGAATCCACCTCTGTCCTGAAGAGTTCACATGACAAGGTCGGAAAGACCAAGAAAAACGCCAATGGCTACGATGACGATAGCGACAACGATAGCGATGATGATAGCGACATCGGTGGCGATGACGACGACGACGATGGCTGGGTTATACCTCATTTTGTCTAGAGTCTATGCGACGCGTATCTACCGATTCTCGCTTATGGTATAGAGCATGAGATGAGACTGCGCGAAGCCTAACCACGGCTTCTGATCAAAACGCCCGCTAGGCAACAACAATGACCGCCTCCCATCGTGATCCCTCGGTACTACCGAGGATATATATCTATATAATACCTTTCGAAAACACCGTCCAACCAGCCCTGGCCCTACCTTATTTTTTGTTTTGGAAACGACGAGGTTCCGGAACCCCATCTTTATTTCTTGGTCGAAATACAATACGTTCCGCCCGCGCTCGTCCAACTCACATAATCCTCTGGATAGGTCCAATCTTCTACCTCCAGGATCGTGCTCCCCACGTCGTTGATATTGTGCGAGGCGCTCTTGTGGTCATGGACAAAGCTTTTGAGGGAGATGATTTTGCATCCCGACTTGAGGTCGAGGAACATGCGGACGAGATCGTCATTTAGCTGGGACGTGAACGCCTGGTTGTTGACCAAGACCACATCGGCCCGCTTCAGCACCTCGTGAATCCTCGTGTTCTTTCGGAAATCCCCCCTTTCGAGCCGCACCTTACCGGGGGCTATACCCCAAAGCAGACAGCGTGCGGAGAATTCCTTCTGCTGCGCCTCGGCCAGGTTGCAAGCGTTCTCCATCATTTCGCACCCCCAGCTCTCGCATCCGATTTCCAGAGCGGCTTGGAGGACCACGTTTCCGACACCGGAGCCGAGATCGACGAAGACTTGGTCAGAGGTCATTTGGAGTCTCTCAACTAGGATGGAGGATATGAAGGGGTGGAGGAGCTCGCCATAGACGTTATCTGTACCGTTCTCATACTTGGCAAGGAGTTCGACTTTGGGCGCAACGGTCCGGTCGTACACCTGTTCGAGAATAAATGAAACGAAGTTTCTCGGTAGCTCCTTTCTGTTGTCGAGGTTCCTTGCGACGGTTCCGTCCTTGACGAGGCGGAGGATTCTGTCGTTGTATTCGATGAGCGCTTCTTTAAATGCGGCGAGGTCCTGGACCTTGTGGTTCGAAGCCTTTTCTAGTCTGCGCACGATGCCCGTCGTGTGGTCGGTGAACGGCTTCGCTTGCTCTTCGGTGAGGTACGTGTCGGCGACGTGTTGGACAACAGTGATGATGCTATTAACAGCATCGATCTTATCCTTGCCCCAGACTAGTTCGTATCTGTAGAAGAAAGCTTGTTGTCAGTCCGCTGGTTCCGAAAGTTGAGTACGTAGAAGAAGAACAAAAAGCGCTGTTTTACCTCTCCGGTCTTTGAAGACTAGGATATTGTAGCCGTACCGTGACTTCGTTCTCCTTTGCGCCGAGAACGGGGACGCACTTCAGGTCAAGCGACGCGACGTGGGCAGCATGTATAAACTTCAAGCTCTCGACGCGACCCTCAAAAGCCTTCTTATGGCGGAGTTTCCGGTTAGGATCAACATATCGCCCGTCATCCAGCCTGCCCCTCTTTTGCCTCTTGCGCGAATTCAGCGCGCCGATCCAATCGTCATCATCTTCCGACCCCGAATCCGTATCGAACTCGACGCGCGAGATCGCGACGGAGGGGGAGGCTCTTGATTTATGCGGCGCGCTGGATTTGCGCTTGCGCTCGAGTTTCGCTTCGGAGGAGGACGCGCTAGGTTGCGGGGAGGGGCGGGGCGAAGGGTGGCTGGAGGAGGAGGATCGCGAGACGGCTCGGGAGGAGGAGGGTTTGAGGGAATTGGAGGAGTGTTGAGGGGTGGGCTTGGGCTTCGGCTTCGGCGGTATTGGGACTTTCTCGATGCGGATCTTTGTGGGTTGGACCCCTTTAAAGATTTTGGGTTTCTTGTCAAAGAGGCCCATTGCTGGGAATGGGCCGCGGCGCCGGGCGGAGAGAGAGGGAACGGGATCGCACGATGGGGTAGAGGGTTGGTGGGGTTTGCGACGGAAAGATGCTTGCTCGGAAAAGAGCTGAGGGGGAACAGGTGTAGAAGGATGGCTCAAAAGATTGCGTGCTATAATATGGGAAGAAAGTATGCCATGAACTCGTGGTCGGGAAACGCTGAAAAACGAATGATGCACTCGAGAAAATGAATGGCACGATGCTATTTTATTTTGTAATTTTTAAAAGATGTCAAAGAACACAGGATTGGCAGGCTTCAAAGAGGAAGCCGCAGGCTCCAGAGAACAATTGAAGTGAAACCGAAATAAAGTGGGTCGAGGCCTAGTATTGCGGCGGCCACAATTTGAAATGTACACATTTATCATTACATAAGCAGTCTCCCCTGTCCATAGTGTCGCCTTGCAATTGTACCTCCCAAACTTGACTCATGTCGTCTTTCGTAAGGGGCCTGAAATAACCCGCGACTCCCCACCATCCCCCAGTTTTTGTTCCCCAGCCAACCCCAATTACCATTCAGTCAACCCCATTACTACATTCCATCTTTGTTGCCTTTCGCCTTGACTTTAGCTACACCTTCATAGTTTATATTACCCTGAACCCCAATATTTTAATTTTTCCCACCCTCTCGTCATGAATTACAGTACTAGCCGCCAAACCAACAATATATAGGCTTCCCCTCCTGCAAGTGGGAAGCAGGAGGCTAAGATCCCCACTGGGTTTAGGGTCGTTCCAATTCCTCCTGGGTTGACAGTGGCGGACGCTCTAAGAGCCCTAGAAGAGCGGACCCGGAGGTATCAAGAGGACAAGGAGTTCGCTGAGCTAACAGCTAGAAATACGGAGTTCAACAGAAACATCAAATGTAAGTTAACAAGTCTTCCATATCATTAACATCCTTGAATCCATGCTAATTAATGCATCTAAACAGGGCCTGATGTAACTGATGTGCCTGATCCTATCCAGTAGTAATAGCTTGTCGGAATAAGGGAGGATTGTTAGAAGGAGGGAACCGCGGAAGATAATGCTGGGATCTTGGACGAAGCTGTACGAATCATGTTAACGAATACCTCGGTTGTTGGGCGTTCAATCTGTATTGGGTCATCAATGAACGTTTAATGCTGTGTCAGTGTGCAGGTCTTCGCTGGACCTTGGTATGGATATTTAATGAGTGAAACGAGCTTGTCCCCTCTAGCTATACAAACGGCTACTACACTTCAGAATCAATAAGTACAGGTATGAACTTTGCCCCCATCCAAAACGCAAGCCAACTGTGTATATCCATCCATCAATAACACCACCCCGTTGTACCTCGCAGTTATACAACGCTTAAATGTTTCACCTCGCTCACCCTTTCCTCTACTCCTGAAGGGGGCGGATCCCGTCCCTTGCTCAGTCAAGACATAGGCCTTGGAGAAACTCAAATCCGTACGGAACGGTATTGCCCGCCTCGTCGAGGGGGTACTGGGGCTGGCCGTTGTCGTCGACGTAACAAGCCCAGCCGTTATCATCGGGGTAATAGGACGGCATGATTGCTGAGAAGGCTGGAGACTCAACCGAGTAGATCCGAGGGGAAAAGACTGTTAGTCAACTGTAGACTTATAAATGTATATATATATATATATATATATCTGCCGTTGATTTTAAAAATTGCAAGAGAATATAAATAAAAGTGATTGTTAAAATGACGGATGGATGGTGATGAAAAATACAATATAAAACTAAGGTCCAGCATCACCCTTTATATCTTGAAAGTTGCCCAAATGCCGCATAGGAGTGCCAGCGCTCATGTAGGGACAGTTTGGCGCGATGGCTCTATTAGGCTACTCAGCGTCAAGTGCCGCTGGCCGCGACACTTGAAGCATCTTGATCTTTTGCTGCCGGATAGCTCAGTCGTAAGTGGTCGGTCCTGACAACCCCGACATGAAGTCACATCCGTGGACACACCGGTAGGCCAACAATTTTCGGCCGGCCAGAAACCTGACCGCGAGAGTGGCTGCGTCTCCTCTCCCTGTCATGTCTGAGGTCTAGGCAGCCACAGGTAAGCCGGCGGTTGTTTTGTAGGCGTTTCTTCGGGGACATGTGAATTCGTGGGATGACAACGCGGTGGTTGCCTGGATGAGTATTGGGGCTGTGGTGTACTCCGTATGGTCGAGAGGCTGGAGATGGTAAAAGAAGGGCTTTAATTCGATGGCGCAGCGCGGAATGTTGTCGTATCACCAGTTCTTGAAACAAGAACCTGGACAAGGCGAACCCTGTTCCCCATTGGTTCCTCTTGTCTGGCCCAACTCTTTTTCAATCTCCAGACGCCGTCTCCTCGAATCGCAAATCGTGAGGCACAGACTCGGTGAGTGAACCCTCGCCGCTCATTCGGCGCCATAGCTTGGCGTAAGCGCCGAACCTCAGTGTCGCACCACATCTGTCAGTCAAGGGAAGGCAAACTCTCGTTGGCGAAGGCAGAGGAATCGCGCCATCCGTGCTACGAGGGGGATGAGACCAGAATCACATTTCCGAACCATTGCTGGTGTTATTGGTGAAAAGGCAGGTTGTTTCCGTTTGGGGTGGGAAGAGATAAAGTTAAAAATAGGTAGGCATCTGTGTTATCAGGTCAATTTGCTGGTGGTCGCATGAGTTGGCCGCAGTTTCCCTCGCCTCGTCAGGGCGGAGATCGAGTGGTTGGTCCCCATCGTCTCGATGCCACAGACCCCGAAACATCTGCACATTCGTCTTTTGTCTTTTGATTCGGGTAGAGGGGTGCCTTCGCCAAGCTTTGGGCGGCAAAGCTCTTTCGACCATGCCCAAAACTGGCTACTTGGAGCTATACATTCACAGCCTTACATTTTTTGGGTCTCGACATCGTATTATTGAAGTCTCCCCCAAGAAAAGTGTACCAGCCGATTTTGCCATAATAGGTTGTCGTCGGTATATCTATGTATATTAATTCTATAGTGATAATGTGAGATGCGGAGAACACTCTCGTTCTGGTCAGACCTCGTCTGTGTGAGCCTACTGTTGAAGGAGGCTGTCATACAGCCCGAAGCAAGAAAATGGATTTGCCAAGGCGAGAAGAGTCATCGAGGCCACTGATTTGAAGGCCCGGCATGCTAAAAAGAAGCACGTAAATGGAGGCTCATGATTATCGATGAAGGCCAACAATTGGTCGTTTTGGTGTCTCGCCTCACTGCATACACATTGAGCCCCTTCCAACTGGACCAAGACATGCACGGAGTTGCGTTGTTGTATAAGACTGCTAGCTGGTCACCTCAGTACTTCGTGATTCATCATTGATGTATGAATATTGAGCCAACAAACATGAACTAGCCCTCGCCTCCCAAGACGTTGTACTTCGCCATCTCTAAACTTGCCCTTCCCGCGTTGCAAGCTCATCGAGTCAACTCCATCACCTCTGAGCCATCTTACTCCTTGACTTCAGCTACGTTTTCGTCGTATCTACCAAGCCTTTTTTCTTCTTTCGCCATGGTAAACACCACTTGTCCCACAGCCAACAGCAACCAGGCTTCCCCTCGCTCAACTGGGGGGGAGGGAGGTTGAGATGCCCCTTCAGTTCAAGTTCAAGGTAATGCATTCGCTCCCTCCTGGGAAAGTTTCAGTTCCGCTTCCCCCTGGGGTGACAGTGGAAGAAGCTCTACAAGCCCTGGAAGACCGAATCCGGGTAAATAGGGAGGCAAAGGAGGCGAAGGAGCTCGCTGAGCTGACGGCCAGAAACACTGAGTTCAACAAGAACATCAAATGTAGGTCAACAAGTCTTCCATGTCGTTTGCATTTGGGTCCATTTCTAACTATAAGTTAGGAGAAAAATAAATCCAGTTTTTAAATTAACATTAAAAACTATCTCAGGGTGCAGGGTAACGAAGTCTGCCGAGAGTACCAAGGGCGCATCGGGGCTCTCAGGTGCCGTCCTCGTCTTCAAATTCGTCGATGATCAATCAAGTCGCGGACTTTTCTATAGCGGTAATATAAATAGCATCGTATATTGCCATATTTTCCTGCGGGAGAATTCACTTCATCTATTGGCGGGAAACGCCTTGGTCGAGCTTCCAGTCGTCCACTGAGCGGGTTCTGGGGGATAAATGAAGAAACTCTCGGTCGATGTGTATATACAATAAACCCCCCGAAGAGGAGGAGGTGGAGACTCGTGATGGTTTACATTCCCATTCCTGACGAGATCCTCGAATTCAACAGCTGTCGCCGTTCCAGCTGAATTCAGCGCCCGTGAGAATGGCTGGTTTCACTTCGCTCGTCAGCCCGTCGAGATTCGTAGCTTCGTTCTTCGTCCTTTCATCAGTGGTAATTGACCATGTAGCTGCTCTGCCTGGCCACGCCGCCTCGGCGACTGTCCTCAAGCGACAGGTTCAGATGAGGGAGGAGTACGATTATGTTGTTGTTGGTGGCGGCACGGTCGGCTTGACCATCGCAGATCGTCTCACCGAGGACAAAGATAGTATGGAATAGACAATGGATTGATGCTTTCTCAAGATTGGCTAAGGCCCTCCTCGATCCATGTGCAACAACTTATACTAACACCCTGCGGCATCATAGCTACTGTTCTTGTCATCGAGTACGGCTACCTCGACTCCTCTAACGCCATCACGGCAATGGGTCCCGACTCGAATATTCGCTCCGAGCACGAAATGCCCCGCGCAACGCGCTACTACAACATCACCAGCCCGCCAATGCCCGGCCTGAACAACAGAACCAAGGACGTCGCAGCCGGTTGCGTTGTTGGCGGTAGCTCTGCCGTCAACGGCATGATCTTTGATCGCGGCTCTGCCGAAGACTACGACGCTTGGGTCTGGGCGGCCGGCGAGTGGCAGGAGGAATACGCCAAGGAATGGGGGTGGGACAATTTGTTGCCCTACTTCAAGAAGAGTGTGACTTTCCACCCGCCCGATGAGCGCATGCAGGAAGAATACGGCATGACCTCCGATGAAGAGGCGGCGTATGGTGGATCTACTCCTATTCACTCGAGCTATGCGCCGTTTCAATGGCCCGCTCAAAGTGAGTTTCCCGTCTGTCTCTCTAACTTGGGAGAATTAGCTGGCCAACTAACCTGTGCTATGAAGAGCTCATGTGGGATGCGTTCAAGTCCGTAGATGGTATCGACTTCCCGGTCGAACACGCCGACGGACACGCTGTTGGTGTATTCTGGTTCCCCAACTCGATTGACCCCTCCACTCGCACCCGCTCTTATGCCCGCCTCGGCCACTACTCCAACGAGAACGGGCCCTATACACGGCCCAACTTCCATCTTCTGCCGGGCCATCGTGTGACTCAGCTAATCCTTGACGAAGTTGATGAGGAGGACAGCCCTGAGGCCTGGGAAGCCACGGGTGTAAAGTTCACTCCTCGCGATGGAGACATGCCCGCCGAAGCATACCAGGTGAGGGCTAAGAAGGAAGTCATCGTCTCAGCGGGGACTCTCCACACACCTCAGGTCTTGCAACGATCTGGTATTGGCCCGAGGGATGTGCTCGAGGCTGCTGGAGTGGAGGTGAAGTACCACCTTCCTGGCGTAGGCTGGAACTTCCACGATCATCAAATGTACTCTGTCAGCTGGAACTGTGAGTTGATCCCCGGCCACACTTAGTGAGGGAAGGTAGAGTTATGCTGGATATTAACACTAGAATAGGGGGTGTCGACGTCGCGCCTGACTCCTCCACCCTTGCCCGCGATCCCGAGTATGCCGCCCTCGCGAACGAACTCTGGGAGGCCAACAAAACCGGTACATCCAAGACTTCCCGCGTCCCCCCATTGCTTCACATTCACTAACACTGCGCAATCCAGGACCTCACGCCGCCTACCCCAACAGCGGCGCCTTCCTTCCCCTCAGCGTCCTAACCGAAGAATTCACCACCATAGTAAACGACGTCCTATCCCAAGACCCAACCGACTACCTCCCCGACCACATCGACGAGACCCTCATAGCCGGCTACAAGCAACAACTCCAAGTCCTCGCCCGCCAACTCAACGGCACCTCCTCCGCCGTCCTCGAACTCCTCTTCACCGGCGCCTCCTCCTTCAGCCCCATCAATCTCCGCGTTCTCAGCCGCGGCTACGTCTACATCTCGCCCGACGACGACGGGGCCACGGGGAAGGGTGACGTCGAGCCAATCGTAGACTACCGCGCGCTCACGAACCCAGTTGATGTTGCACTTAATAGGGTCCTTTTGAAGTTTATGCGGAGGTTCTTTGCTGGCGAGGCGATGGTTGAGGCTTTGGATCCTACGGAGAGGAGTCCGACTATGGATGCTGATTCGGATGAGTTTGAGGATTGGCTGAGGAAGACGCTGAATCCTAGTGTTGCTCATCCTAGCGGGACTTGCGCTCTTGGTCCTGTGGAGTTGGGCGGTGTTGTGGGCCCGGATTTGCGCGTGCATGGTGCGAGGAGGTTGAGAGTTGCTGATTGCTCGATCGTGACTCTCGTGCCGGGAACCCATACTAGTTCTACTGCTTATGCTATTGGCGAAAAGGTAGGTTGCTACAGTTCCATATCTCAGTTAAGGTCACATATACTAAAGCGAATTTTAGGCTGCCGATCTGATCAGGGGCAAACGGATTGGGGATGATGCGTAAAGTGAGGAACATACGGTGAAGTGGAGGAGCCTAAAGACAGGAGTGAAGGTTCTGCAGTTTCAAAGTAATGGGAATCAGAATGAACTCGGTCTCCAAGAGAAGCAATGTTTTATTAAGAAGACTGGTCCATCAGATACTATCATGGCCGCTGCTGACGCTGTTCAATTTTAAGAGGCGCTCAGGGACCATCTATCTTGTGTCCCGACACACCTTGGTCAATAAAACCTGCCTCTTTACTTTTTATACTGCCACTAATACAAGTTATCATGATCATGCTCATGAGAGCAGGGCAGGACAGGCTGGACCTGAGCCAACGCCGTCTCCCAGTTGAGAAGAGAAATCTCGCCTCGCCTGTTCTTCGCCGGTGTAGTGGATGCATTCCTCTGGGGAATTCCCTCGAGTGAGAGGGCAAACTCGGCAGCAATGCGGCCAGCAGCCTTGGTATTAAGAGTGATTGCGTCCCAATGAATGTTTCCGATATCGTCACAAGCTTGGTGGTAGCATGGGTCCTCGGGGTCTCCTGCGCCAGTGAAGAGGCCAGAAGAAGGAATCCCAAGCTGAAGGAAGCCGACATAGTCAGATGATGAGCCGAAAGCGCTATATCACGGTTAGCTAGGGCCAAGACATCTAAAAGGGGGGGTGATCATACCCATAGGCGGCTGGCTTGCCGGCCGTCTCAAGATAGTCAAAGAGCTTCTTGGAGCCAATCTCTTCTCCTTCATAGACAATGTAGGCAGGGTTGGGAGAGCCTATCATGTCATAATTGAAATAGTATCGAATCTTGTCCGCTTCCTCAGCAGAGAGCTGGCTGGTGTAGTAGAGAGATCCGACCAATCCGGACTCCTCTGCACCCCACCAGCCGAACCTAACCTTGTTCTTGATACCCTTTTGTTTCGCGAAACTCCTCGCAATTTCAAGAATACCAGCCGTTCCGCTTCCATCGTCGTTGATACCGGGGCCAGCCTGAACGCTGTCGAGATGCGCACCGAGGAAGACGACATTGTCCGGGTCACCCTCCTTCGTCTCGGCAATCACATTCCAGGTTTCGCGGTCCTGAAAGATGGAGTCGACGAGCAAGGTCACCTCTAGCTCTTCACCCGCGGCCAAGCGCGTTTTCCAATCGGTGCCGACTTCAAGAGGGATGACGGCAGTGGGAACAACCTTGTCTCGGTTCTCAGCCTGCAGGGTGGCACTCGAGTAGTTCGTTCCAGGGTCCTGGTTATAAAGGATAGCGGCGACTGCTCCGTGGGCGCGGGCGAGGATAAGTTTCTCCGCGAGGGTGCAGACTCCTCGCTTGATCAAGGCGATCTTGCCAGTAGCATCGATCCCTTCCCAATCAGCCTCGGTGCACGCCGAACCTTTTTTCCGCAGTCAGTTTAGATGTTTCGGGCTATATTCAGATCGCAAAATGAAACCAACCATTTTCGTCATTAACAGGTGTGTCTACCAATGCAGCAGTAAAGCCCTCCTTTGGGGTGGGGGGATTGTATAAGAGAGTGATAGCATAGACATCCTTTCCGTCGGGTCCGGTGACTGAAATCTTCCTAGTCTGTTCAAAGGTGTGGTTGAATGGCTGGACCCAGGTATCAAACTGGTCCTTGAGGCCCTCTTGGACTTGTTCCAGGATGTAATCTACGGAAGCCTTGAAGCCCGGCAGCCCGAAAGCACGGTTGCCTCCATTCCGGTTGGCGATTCCGTTCAGGTCCGTTAACGTCTTTTTCAGCCTGTAGAGTAAACAGAGTTAGTCCCCAAGACTAGTGGGACGATTTCACAACCACGTAGCACACATGCTAGAGACCTACGCGGAAGTAGTGATGTCTCTCTCGATCTTATTGGGAGAGAAACACTTCTTACCAAGGGCTGGCAAGGCGAATAGGGGGAGGGCAAGAGAGGCAGAAAGCTTCATCTTGAAGAATACCTTGCGACAAGGTTCAAGGAGTGGATTGACTTTGTTGTTAGTCGACGACCCGGGGTAAACGAAGGACAGACGGCTCGGCGATGGAGCCTCAAGCCAAGAGAAGGGCCACGTAGGTTTGGACGCCCCGGACCGGATATATATATAGATAACGGGCCCAGATAAAGAACTTTTGGAGCCCTAAGCTTTCGTTTAATCTGTATATTGGATGGAGGGACTTATTGGACTGCGACTTCATTTCGAGGGGGTCCGGTAAGGTGTGTTCCGTTCATGTAACTCTATAAGCCGCCGGAATATTATGACTTATACGGAAATGGCAATATGATGGACGCATCCTCGCCGATGTCATCATCACCTGCCGAAACGAAGGATGCTGTGTACCGAATTAAGGCATCTTGCCTGATTCCTTCCGTCTGTATCACGAAAGGACCTTCGGACTTGTCTGCGAGGGAAATTACAACTCATGATCGATGAATATCAAAGCGGAAGGTATGCCGGGTCAAGGTTGCTTCGGATCGCGACATCGCTCTTCGCGGGGAGCTTGGCACGATCAAAGGTACCGGACTTGAGGCGACTGCGTCTTGTTCTCCAGCACTGCTCTGGTTCTGAGATGGTTCATCCAATCACAGACGCGCCGTGTGCAGATCGGATCACCAGAAGTGGCAGCTGCTGCTTGGAGTCGACACAATTGCATTGCGACGTTTTTAGTGGGTCTTGCGATGTCGAATTTGAGGGGAACGAGACAATTGCGAACTACTCCGTCAGGGTTCCTCTGAGACAGAGGTCTTAGAGCAGCTCGCTGATTCAGTGATTGATCAATCGATGCAATTCTGCGTAGTGCCGGCGCTTGAAGATTCAAAGGTGCCGCTACTCCATTAACGAATCAATCGTACATAAAGTTTGTCCTGTCCCTGCTGCCTGGCTGGATATTAAGATGCCCCCTGCATCTGCCATCCTAATACACTTTAGTCACTCTATATGCGAAGGATTTCTCCCACGCATTGAGCCCGGATATATCCTCAGGGAGGTGAAAAAGTTCCAGGTATTATAAAAAGTGCGGGGTGGGGTTAAAGCGGGAGATCAGGCATCATGGGAGGAGGCCGGGAGGGAGGGAAGAAGGGAAGATCACCACCTGGCTGCTTGCCAAGAAACTGATCCGACAGAACTTCGTTTGCGCCTTCTGAGCGATTGGTGAGAGCTGTGATGTCTCCGAGTTGGGATCATTCTATTAGTAGTTAATCCGATTGCAATGACTCGAGAACGAATGTGCTGTCTACGAGATTCGAGGTCTCGCGCCAACTAAATACTTCGTAATGAAAGACGACGGGCAACTTAATACTTCGTACAGGACATACAAGGGGCAACTACATCAACTCAATTGTGATGGAACTTTATTCCGAATCAAGGGAACTGGAGCCAACTACATCGACGTCGTATACTCATGGGTGGATAATTGCGCCATTCGGGAAGACCTGACGAGATATTCTTCCTTGAAATCGTTCTGGATATATATTATCCTCGGCCAGTATTTTCCGGGAGTGAGGGCTGGTCAGAGTCACCAGAGCCTTTGTCAATCGTAGAGATCTGGGAGAATGTGAGAAGAGCGCCTTGTGGCTGGCTGTCCAGGAGCGTGAAAACGTGCTGCTTCGTACTCGGTGATTCTCTGCGGCGGTTTTCGGACAGTTTCAGTGAAAAATCCTGCGAGCTGAAGAGCACATATTTTGACCTTGGTTCCTTGCATTAGCGGGCTCTTCCCAGCTAACCTTTGGTAGCCTCAATGTGAAGTTGGTTGTGAAGTTGAAAGTATTCACTGAACGATAAATGTGCACTACGTAAACTAGTACAAATGGTGGTATTGAATTCGCTAATAAACCACAATCCAATCCATCCTCAATTGCTCCTCCTTGCTCTGACCGAGTTGAGTCAGCACTCGTATTCACTTCAATGTTGTTGATGTCAACATCCAAATCCCAACATGCCGAACAGGGGTGGTCTCCCTCGATGTGGCTTCTGGTCTGGACTTCGTACCTCAGCCCAGCACGAGGATACGAAGTAATACAGTCCCCGGTGATGGAGACACAAATGGCCAGGTCAGGCAGCAAATCTGGTAACAATGAGTCTACACACAAGTACGAAGCGCGTCTCCGGTCACTGATTTCGCCTCGTGAAGCGGAATTGCAATCTCGTACAGTCTCAACCGGATGCCGGTGGCCGTCAACTCGGCAAGAAGGAGCAAACTTTTAGAGTCGGCGCATGCACTTAGAATCCTTGGTGATAGAACCTGCAAGTTCTGCAACCCAAGCCTCAATTGCTGATTATTCGAGCCCGGGATGCGAGAAATTAGAGGCTGCATTGAGCCAGTGATACTGCAAGGCGGGGTTCCATATGAAACCAGTGGGGCCGCCATTCACGCGATGGCATCGTTGCCCCAGCGACCTCGACCCTGTCCGCAAAATGTCAACAAGAACTCGGCTCACCCAAAACATTCCAGCCAATGATCCTCTTCTCCCTTTGCTAAAACTAGACGTCTGTCCAAGATTGTCGTCCAGCCCAGAAAGATAGTGTCCACTCTTAACCACTACCACCGTCTTATAGCATCGCGCCTGCCTGGAAAAGGAAAAAGAGAACCAACTCCAGAATCCCGAACGACCAGCCAATGAACTCTGGGTCCCTCTTTCCGTGCAATGCGTCCGTCTTTCTCCTCTAAAACTTGCGATCTTGTGTTGATGTTGGTCGGCTACCTTTGCTTGGAGTAAACATCCAAGGTTGTCGACGACCAGCTCTTGACTCTTGAGGGAGAATAGCGGACCAGCACCTCGCCGAAATCAGTTCTCCTCACGGCTTTCTTTTCCCATTCTCAGACACGCAACCGGCCTCGTCTTTTCGGCCTCCTCCGTCTCCGTTTCTCAGTCGCGTCAACATCCATTTTCCATTATTGGAACTGATCGGATCTGAAGTGACATCCGCCTGTCTCCCTAACCAACTCGGACCTGACTGGTAAAAACGTCATGGACACGTCCAAAATGGACACCAGCTACCTGTCTCAACAGGTGAACAGTATCATCAACCAGCTCCATGGGCTGTTTGACGAGATCGGAGTACCCGAACATGATCGCGAAAATCGTGAGGCCGAGGTAAGTGCACTAGAGTCGCGAACCCCTCGTTTCAGTATTGGCTAGTCCTTGAAGTTCTCACATTGTTTACAAGCTCTTTGCCGCCCTCTCCGACACTCTAAACAACCAACTTCGCCGAGTCACTGCTGAGAAAAAAGACTTGATCGATGAAGCACAAACAATCGTCACCACTATCCGCCAGATGGAGGCATCGCTCGACGACTCACGGCCGCGGCGGGACTACCATGACGACGACGACTTACAGATCACATATCCACTCAATCAGTGTCTCCTAACGTTAAAGGAGAAGCACATTCAAATCAGCAGGATACACCGCGAGCGATTCGAGCAAGTAAAGAGTAGGCCACGCCGATTTCCACCAGTCGCTGGTCAATGAAACAAAAAATACTAACTACGTATGCAGAATTGGTGCAAGCGCTCGAGTCCTATTCGTCTCACCTAGAGCCCACCTTCGTCAAGATTGCCCTGCCTCCCACGGGGCCCAACCAATCCATCCCTCCCAACTTTGACATTTCCCCCTCCTATGTCGACAAGCTTGACAACGAATTCACCCGCGTCTACGAAGAATACACGCGCCGTGTCGCCACCGTCAAAACCTTGTGCGAACACATTATCCAGCTCTGGGCGGAACTGGGCACGCCGCAGGCCCAGACTGATGGTGCCATAGTCAAATACTATCGTGACGCCCCCGAGCAACTAGGTCTCCACGAAGAAGACATCTCACGACTCCGGGCTAAGAGAGAGAAACTATCCGAAGAGAAGAGGAATCGCGAAAGGCGTTTAAAGGATCTCAAGGCTGCCGTGGAGGCCCTCTGGAACAAACTGGGCGTAGAGGAAGGCGAGCAGAAAGCCTTCCTGAATGGCAACCGCGGGTGTGGCGTGCGGCAGATCAACGAATTCCAGGACGAATTAGCGCGTCTTAACGAGTTGAAGCATGAAAACCTTCACCTGTTTGTCGAAGACGCGCGATGCAAGCTCCAGGAACTGTGGGACTCACTCTATCTCTCGGAGGATGAGATGCTTGAGTTTACGCCCGCGTTCTCTGACGTCTACAGTGATGCTTTACTCGAGGCTCACGAGAGGGAGATTGCTCGGCTTGAGGCGCTAAGGGAGCAACGCGCTCCTATACTTGTACTCGTTGACAAGCATAAGAGCCTGGTCACTGAGCAAAAGGAGCTTCAAGCGTCCGCCAAGGATGCCTCGCGACTGATGATGCGTGGCCAGAAGGGTGAAAGACGCGACCCCGGTAAGCTGCTCCGCGAGGAGAAGATGCGCAAGAGGATCGCCCGAGAGTTGCCCAAGGTCTCTGCTGAATTGCGCAAGGCCCTTGAGAAATGGGAGGACGAGTATGGCCGACCCTTCCTTGTCCATGGCGATAGGTACCTCGAGACCATGGAGGAAGACGAACCAAAACCCGCACACG
Organism: Scedosporium minutisporum; assembly: GCA_034774675.1. Taxonomy (NCBI): domain Eukaryota; kingdom Fungi; phylum Ascomycota; class Sordariomycetes; order Microascales; family Microascaceae; genus Scedosporium; species Scedosporium minutisporum. Next base: position 15,702 of record SJVG01000424.1, read on the forward strand.
GCCCCAGAGCGAAGACTCCAGCTGGACCTCCAGCATCTGCAAGCAAGGCGGCCCCCAAGTCGGCACCACCTAGTCGAACAAATAGTGGTCGGTCAGCTGCGCCCTCTCGAGCTATGACCAAGACTCCTACTGCGACTTCGAGGCGCGCTCCGCCGGCTCATCAGACGACTACCAATGGAAAGGGTAGCCCGTCGCGTATCCCAGCACGCGTGCCCCTCGGCAACCTTAAGCACGGCACCAACTCACCCGAACGCCGACCCGAGTCGAGGGCTCTACCATCAGCCCGAAACGGACCGCCCTTGATGCGCGCCCCTCCTCCCAAGATGCGCGAATTGGTCCCCGTCCCAACTCTTGAAACTCCAGTGAACCCGTACTCATCTGTCGGACTCGGATCCATTATCCGGGGCGTAGACCCTGAGGACGTCTACGATGATGGAGCAGCGGATCGATTTCCTAGACCTCCTTCAAACAACTCATACATACAACAGCAAGAACGACAAGGTTCGATAAGACACCTCAACTCCTCGACGTATCCCCCCGCTCCTCCCGCTCGACAAATATCCAGCACGTCTCACACTTCGCACACGTCGACGCTGGTATCCGGATCGGAGAACTGGGAGACGTACGACGACGGCAGCGAGCCGGAGAAGGATGCCACCGATACCTACTACGCCAAGGTGCGCGCCGCCCGCATCAAGCGCATTGAGCCGGAGAGCGGGCACCGCCCTTATGCGAGTCAGTCGAAGCGGCCTCGTGGTTTGCCGCCTAGCTCGCATCCCCATCCTGGTCATGTTATGGTTGATCAGGATGGGAATCGGATTGTGTCTGCTAGCGAGTGGACAGATGAGGATGCATTTTGATGAGCTTACGCCTATTAGTTTATGCGTCTTTTTGTCAATGCTGATAGTATCTGATGTCTTTACGAAGTCGACACCACGACCGTCCATGACTGATGATGCAGCGAACTCCGACAGCATCTTCCCTGGCGCCATCGTTTCATTGTTTTCGCCTAGGGCTACGCTCTCTATCGACCGTGTTCGCTTCTTACCTGTATTAATGATGTGACTTCTTCGACACTTACCAGTCTCCCGACTGTTCCTTTGGTACTGTATTTATTGTTTTCATCTTCAACATTTTGTCGCTTTGCGTCTCTAGTTATCATCTCCTGCCCCTGGTCACGTAGACTTCCGGCTGGTAGGTGCCACAGAGAGCGTAAACATGGGGCGACGGTCATTGGGTTGGGAGGGGCAGCAGAGCTGTAAATGGCAGGCTCGTTCTGGAGCTGGAGCTGTATAGGGGTGTTTCTGGACAAAAGGGATGGGAGGCAGGGCTTTGTTGAGTATTCTGGGGGGTTTTGCGTTTACCAGGGCGTTTCCATGGGGCGTTCGTTGGGCTTTCAGAGTGAGTCTTGTTATAGTGGTTGATATTGACTGGGACGAATTGATTTCATCCGATTTTCAATGTGTTTCTCGAGTACGCGTCTGTTTAGTGATGTTTCTAGGAGTGTCGCGTCTGCTGTATGGCGGGTTGGGTCGCAAGCTGAGCTTCCAAACATCAACAAGGCACACATCCACGCATCGATTCGTTCATTTGAGAAGACTAACGAGGCTAGGGATTGCATTCGCATCAATTAACTTAACAGCTAAGCTACTGGGAAATCTCTATGGAATGGAATCATATGTCTCCGAGCCTTGGAGCTGCCTCATGAACCTTGGTTCTCAAGGACAGTTACGAGAAGTCTCGGGCGTGCTGTCTACTTTGCTCTGCCCACAGAATTTGCAAACGAACCAGCGATCGAGTCTGAAGAACTACTCGTCGTGGGAGGTAGCAGTGGGGAACGCTTTGCGCTAGGCAAGCTGGAAAGAAGGGTAGAAGGGGGTAGAATAGTATGTGGCAATAGATAGCATGAGATTGAATGTGTGTGTGAGATGGAGAGGAAAGGAAGAAAAGAGGAGAGGGTTTTCGGTGAGGTCTGGTTCTTTATATACTTTTTCGAGGATGCCCCGAATCACTCGATCATTCTGCCTTCACCGCCTTCACCGAGGGAAGGTGCGGTCAGATTTATGGAGGTGGTGGTAATTTTGGAGATGAATCACGGAGCATCACCGCCTTCACCGAGGGAAGTTGGGATCAGAATATTCCTGACTGGCTGATCGGTGTCATCACGGCAGTATTACACCGCCCGGCAAGAAAAAAAGTAATAATAAATAAAATAAAAGGGTAATGGAGGAAGGTGCGCACTGGGTCGCGGTGGCCGCAAAAGACCATCCATCAATATCATGGATTCCGCGATCTTGGGCATCGAAATGCTGTTTCTAGAGGTGCTGTGGTTCATCCGCTCTTAAGTATTCCCCAGACCACTAGTGAGACGAACGATTCTGGAAGGATTCCATTACATGGCTATTACATGGCCTCCACCGTGCTTATTTCTTCGCTGGTTCTCTGCTCTCACTCCTGAGTGGACTGTTTACGATGGGTCTTTGGAGACGAAGTTACCGATCCGAAGGAAGAGACAGTGCAGTCCGCTGGAGCTAACACACCTGCGTGTTAAACTTAGATTTGATGGACTCGTATTTGATTTGAGCCAGCCATAAGTTTAAAACCGCCGCTTTCGATATGATGACTCGCAGGGCGTTTTAAGAGTCGACGAATCAGACTTGAAGTTCGCAATCGCCGGGCTTCTTCTGTCCGTCTCCTTGAATCCAAGGACTGCTTGTACTTGCGCATACTGTAGCTGGAATAGGTAAGAGACACGGGAGAGGCTTAGACAGCAACTTTATTGGAAATCCCGTTGTGCCTTCAGCTGAAGAAGTCGCAAAGCTTGTCTAGCCATAATCGAAAGCCCATCGAAAGCCCGAATAAATGAATTTACGTCCAACAGTATCAGGGCGCCTTGTTACATAGGGCGGTTCTTGTGATCCTTGTGGAGAAAATCATAGTACTCTATCATTATTATCTGATTTTCACATTTCGACAACTACTTTGGGTCAAGCTCGGGATAGTGTCTATACAGACCCATACCGAAGGGCTGGCGACGCTTGCTGGCAAGATACGCCTTGATACGAGGCCGGTCCTTGACAGCTTGGTGCAGCTTGAAGACATTGGCATACTCCCCAGAGGCCTCGAGCTTCCCAACGGCATTGGGGAAAGCATATTTGATACCATCGACACCCTATCACGGAAGTTAGCCTTCATATTCATCAAGGAGAAAACAATAGAATCAAGTTCGCTGGTTTCTTACATGGAAGAGCACCAAGTCCGCATAGGTCAAGTCCCCACCATACAACCAGGGGCCATCACCACTCTTCTTGCCCTTGATAACCCTCTCAAAATAGCCCAAAAATTTGGGAATGCGGTTCTCGATGTAATCGGCAGCCCTACGCTTACTCTCCTCCTTCTGGTCCTCGTAATACTCACTCACAGCAATCGGATGATGCGTATCATGAGCCTCGTTAGACAAACCGTCCAGCACCGTCAAGGCAAGCGCATTGAGATGGTAAAAACCGGGCCCATCCTTGGGGGCGAGACCGTGACGAGTTGCGAGGTACAAGAGAATGTTGGGCGTCTGGCTGATGAGCAGATCGCCGTGTCGGAGAATAGGTGGGGCGAAAGGAGGGGGGTTGTTAGCGTCTCCGGTGTTGGAGGGATCGATTTGGGCGACGACGTTTTGAGCCGCTGCGTTAGGGTCGACGACGGCTGTGTCTTTGTATTCGACTCCGGCTTCCTCGAGGACGAGGCGGATGAATTCACCTCGTCCTGGGATACCGGGCCAGTAGATGAGCTCGTAGGTGGAGGAGGACATTGTGATGGGGGAATGTGTAGATGTGGAAGAGTGATGTCTCCGAAGCCAATTGATGTTTGATGAGAAGGAAATGGGTTTCCAAGATGTTTGTACCTGGAGTCGAAGCTGGGTTGAACGCTCCCAGACGCAGCGTGAATGCTTATATATGGATTCTCTGCATATCGTTAACGTAACCGGCGGGCAGTGTCGCGGAAGCGGGGTCCGCATTGTCTCTTGCTGTGAGTTGCCGGGTGAGGATCAGAATCCGAACGTATGACAAATTCGACTCTCCCGCATCAATCTCGTTCGAATTGTCATTGAAACGACCTGAGGAGGAGAGTGGAGTCTACCGCCCGCTCTTCTCCGATCTCAATTGTTACTATTTCTGGATGTATTAGTGTCATCCTCTGTTCACTAATATCCTGAGCCCGAGCCCCAGAGCTTAATCACGTGAAAATAGTTGTTACTCTCTGGACGTCATCGTGAGAGAAATGGCGGATAAGCTGAGGAGGAACTGAACTAGCTGACGATGTTGACGAGAAAGGGATGCCTCTTTGGCCATTATGACATCGTGTTAAAGAGGGTGTAATGAAATGATCTCTTGATATGCTGAATTTACCAGCCTGGCGTCCTGATCCTGTGGTATTTATCCACGAGGTCGTGAATGACACACTTCATTGAATAGACGCCGTCGTCGTCATCGTCCTCGTAGTCCTCATCATGAATATTATCTCTCCTACCCTCATCCTCCACATTTTTCTCATAGATATAGACATGCTCTAGATCTACCGCGACTATCTTGTCTTGTGACAAATTGAAATTCTCTAGCCGGGCGTCGTCCGGTACAGCCCTGTAGGTAAAGAACGCCTTAGAGGTCTCGCGCAGGCGTTGCCGGACTTCTTTTTCATCCATATCAACATCGCATAATCTTAGACCATCGACATACGACAGAATGATAGTTCGCGCCCCACCGTACTCAGTTTCTCCGTAATATGTCGGGATGAATTTGCCTTGTAGGCTTTCTAGCGTATGATACATCTCGATCTCGGTCTGGAACTCGTCGTCCCATCCGTCTTTCAAAGTCTTCAGGATAACTTGCCGAGGGAGGAAGAGGCCGGGCCAATGTCTCTTGGCGAATGGCATGAGTGGCCATAATAATTGCAGAAGAAAAGATATGAAGGACGTACTCGGGCTATCACGGATGGTTAAGAGGTAAACATGGGGGCTGTGATTGTCAAGGACGCGAATTTCACCTTAAACTGCGCTTCGACCAAGGAGGAACTGAAATTGAAGAAATGGAATTAGCACTTTCCACAGAAGAAATATGAGATGCCATACCTTGGCATTTGTATTTTGTGTGTCTGCCATTGACAATGATGGTGTCAGGAAATTGCTGTTGTTGTTGATGAAGCGAGCACGCTAATGATGAAAGCAAGCGTTGAGAAGCTGGGGTCGCTTCAGCAAGCCCGCACGGACGGACCAAAGAAACGACCGGCGCTCATGTTGCTAGCAAACGGCGACTATAATCAAATCCGGGCTTCATCGAAAAAAGCAGAGCTCAAGATCATATCCGGGCGTTACCTTTGTACAGAGATTTATGAAAACCTTCATCTTAGGTATACCTGCAAGTGCGGCTGTCCTGTCCTCAGATCTTCTACTTGTATGTTAGTTGGAGCACTCTCTCGTTACCGCAGCTTAAGGCGATTATTGCAAGCAGAATCAAACGCCCGGTCATTTTAGTGCCACTTCGCTATGATACAACTTCTGTCGCTTCCCTGCCAACGGTTGCGAAGAGTGTGTAAACGAGGCCGCAATAAAAATAACGCCGCCGAGCCTTCATACTTCTATAATAGTTGAGAACATTAATAGGACATAGAGACCTGCCCATCATAGAGTTATCGAATTAAATTTCACTCGACGAATCCACACTCGGATAGGCACCTTCTTACTCGTCGACTTCGACCAAGGCAGGACTTCACCATCAACAGCCTCACCTCAACGGAGATATGCTACGACCCTTCCGTTTCCAACCTAACTAAATCACTCCTTCCCAGCAAAAACTTCAAAACACTACCTGTCATAGTGATAAGTAATCCCCCGAGTTTTCACCAGACGGCCTGACAAAGCGATTAGCCGAGTTAGTTAAGGTAGCCGTCGCTCCACATGGCCGGATCGAGTGAAGCAAGCCAAGGAAATATCCCGCCGTAATGGAGATCCCCATCTAGCAGAGCTAGTGGTCCAACGGGAGGCGTGAGACCCTTATAAGTAGGAGAGGGGAGGGCCTGGAGGTAGGGTTTGGAAGAGAGGAGAACTTAATAAGAAATAACAAAATTAAATTATTATTTTTGCATTGCTTTTCTTTTCCTAGTGAAAAAAGAAACGACTTCATATGTTCTCGAGGGATAAGAACTTTTGAATTGTTTCTTTTAATGTCGTCTATTAATGAATGACTCGGGACTAATGTACTTAACTTGGGGTAAGTAACGTGCTAAGCTTAAAGTGAGATAGTGGTACTTTGGATGCGGAGTCGTCCCTGGATCTAGCGAGCCGGGGTAGTGCAGGTGCTGATGCAAAAGTCCCTGTCCCGCTGTGTGTGACTTTAAATTCAAGGCAACAGCCGGACTTATCGATTCCTCTCTTATCATCATCGTCATCGTTAATGTCGTCACCGGGCGGGCACCCTCGAGTTTCGACATTGATTGCTCCCCCTGTGTGAATCTTCCACAACTCGTCTCAACGTCAACTTGGAATAAGCCTCATTCATTAGAAAGAGATCAATTGATTTCAATAGCAATGACGATCCCCGAAAAGGAGGGTCTTTTACCTCCCACCGTGGTGCGTCCCGCTCCGCCAAAGCGTTTCGCTCTAAAGACCCGCCGCCGGAACATAAGAAAGTCGAGGCTCTTCAGAATCGTAATTCTCTCTTGTATTCTCCTTATTGCCTACACCCAATTCGAACAGCTCCGCGGCCTGCGATTTTCGTCGCGGGCGTCCAAGCTATCGGTCACGCGACTCCAGGCAAACCTCGAGACATGCAAGAAGCTCAGGCATAAGCCCCAAGACCCCAGCGGCCTTGGCCGGGAGCAGAATGGCCGCTTCGTTAACGGCACGAAGCCGACGCTCATCCGTAATGCGACGGTTTGGGTCGGTGAGCCCAAGGAAGGGACAAGCGAGGAGGATGCTCGTGCTGGCAAGGGTTACTCCTGGATTACGGCGGATGTGTTCGTTGATCGCGGTTTAATCCAAAAGGTCGAGGCTGGAATCTCGCTCGACTTTTTGCCCGAGGACACACACGTCTATGATGCTCAGGGACGGCAATTGACGAGCGGCATTATTGACATGCATAGTCATGCTGGCGTTGACTCCCTCCCCAACATCCGCGGAAATGACGATACTAATGAATTGTCCGACAATATCACGCCCTACGTCCGCTCCTGGGATGCCATCCAGCCCTTGGACCATCAGATTCAGGTCATCAAGTCTGGTGGTGTCACGACGAGCTTGGTCCTCCCCGGCTCCGGGAACAACATTGGCGGCGAGGCCTTCCTGATCAAGCATGCTGTCGGTAAGCATGACGGCCGTACTGAGCTCAGCATCAAAGATATGTTTGCCGATCCCAACCAAACCTGGCGTTACATGAAGATGGCATGTGGCGAGAATGCCAAGCGTGTTTATGGTCGAATCGGTCGCGGCCCTTTCAGTCGTATGGGCGAGTCCTGGCATTTCCGACATGCCTTTGAACAGGCATCCAAGCTTGTGAGGGACCAGGACGACTGGTGTGATGAGGCCGAGGCTGTTGGCGTTGAGAAGATTTCTCGATACTTGCCCGAGGAACTAGAATGGGAATCTCTCGGTGCTGTTCTCCGTGGTCATGTCCATGTAAACACTCACTGCTACACCGTACCTGACCTCGAGAGTTTTGTGGACCATACCAACGAATTCAAATTTTCTGTCCGAGCCTTCCACCATGCGCACAGTACTTTCCTCATCCCAGAGGTATGTATTTCCTTTCTCTCTTGTTATGTCCTCTCCCCACCCCCCGCAAGGAGTGTGAAGCGCTAACATGTCTAGGTCCTAAAACGTGCCTGGGGCCATACACCCGCCTCTGCCATATTCGCGGACAATATGTATTACAAGGCCGAGGCCTACGTCGGCTCAGAGTATGCCGGTAAGATTCTCTGGGACAACGGCCTTGATACGGTGTACGTCAGCGACAACCCCGTCCTCAACGCTCAACATGTCGTTTTCGAGGCTGCAAAGGGTTACAAATACGGCCTGCCGTATCATGTCGCCCTCTCCAGTGTAACGTCAACGCCAGCGCGCTACCTTGGTATGGGCGAGAGGTTAGGCAAGATCAAGCCGGGCTTCGACGCCGACATTGTAATCTGGGACAGTGACCCGCTGAGCGTTGGCGCCTCTCCTGTCCAAGTTTGGATCGACGGTATCTCCCAGTTCAACGATCCTGTCAAGTTGGACAAACCTGTCTCGGCCCCTATTGTGCCCGATGAGACCCTGAGCCAGATCCCGGAGAACCCGGCTTCCCTAAAGGACGTTGTATTTACGGGCGTATCTCGGATGCTTCTCTCTCGGAGGGCATCGGCCGAGGGCTCCCTTACGGTTGTTGTTACGGACGGCAAAATCTCCTGCGTTGGAAGGTGTGAGTCTGAGCTAGAGGCGGCCTCCGAGTCAGGAGTCAAGGTTATCAATCTCAAGAATGGATACTTGACTAACGGCTTCACTGCCTTTGGCTCGCTGATTGGTCTTAATGAAATCGATATGGAGAGTGACACGGACAATGGCGCCAGCGATGGCAAAGCCTTCAGCCGTGGCGTGGATGGCCTCGCTCTTGATAGCAAGAAGCTCAACGTCGCTCATCGGTACGGTATCACCAAGGCTATTACGGCGCCCAAGCACTCTAGTGGTATTGCGCGTCATGGAACTAGTGTTGGATTCCGAACCGGCGCCGAACACGCTCTGGAAGATGATGCTGTCTGGTTGGAAGACGTTTCTGTCCACTACACGCTTACTCTAGACGCCAAGACTGGTGACACGCCCTCTATTTCGAGTGCTGTGGGCGATCTCAGGTCGAAGCTCCTTGAGGCGATAACCTCTGAGGACAAGATTACAGATCCTTACTCGGAGAAGGCTTTCCTCAGAAAGGTCGTCAAGGGAGACTTACCCCTCGTGCTATCCGCTCATAGTGCGAGTTCCATCGCAGCCATCATTCGGCTGAAGTCCGACGTTGAGACGGCAATCTCCCAGGCGGAAAGCTCGCACGAAAGCAAGCTTCGCGTCGCCATCCTCGGCGGTGCAGAATCTCACCTCCTCGCCAAAGAACTTGCACGCGCTGATATCGGCGTCGTCCTCGCCCCCCTCCTTCCTTACAGCACCTCGTGGGAAGAGAGACACTCCCTAACTGGCGCGCCTCTAACGAACGGCACGGCCGTCGACGCGCTTCTGGACGCTGGTGTTGTGGTGGCCATTGGACTCTACGAGGACTGGGTCGTGCGGGATCTGGCGTTGTTTGCGGGCATTGCGTATCGGAACGGCGAAGGCCGCTTGAGCGAGAGGGCGGCTTTGGACCTAATCTCGGCGAATGTTTACAAGCTGCTTGGGATTGAGGAACCCGAGGGGACTGGGACTAGAGACTTTGTCGTCTTTGAGGGGAATCCGTTGGAGATTGGATCGAGGATCAAGGCTGTGGGAGGAGGAAGCGGGTCTGTTGATGTGATGGAGTAAATGGGTGGGTCATTGCGGACAATGATAGCAGACAGCGTGCTTGGCCAACTTTGTTCATACTTCGTAGTTGCCTCTTCTCGCCTCTTTTCTTGAGATTTGAAATCTGTATTCTGTAAAGGCCAGGTTGTCCTGAAAATCGACGATCATGTCTATCAAGTCAATCAACTCAACGACTGTCCGAATCGGATCGACTCGATTACTAGAAAATTTAAAATCTCTTGGTAATCCTTGCCTGCATCTGGTCCACATTTGTTGCTCCAAAAACGTTCGATATTCCAGACCCTCATCGCCATCGCTCTCAGGAGAATACGAGGTCTGACTAATCCAAGCCTCCATATTTCCGAATCTCGGCGTTGAATCCTCCACCTCCACCCGGCAGCAACCCACAAAGTGCTCCGAGTCCATTGCTTAAACCACGGGATCCCCGAAAACAATTGAACTGGTTTATAATGTACATGCAGTTCGGTCGCCTTTTGGCTGGAAATCTTATCAATTGGGTGTTATAGAAACGCTCTCTCGAAGATCTGAAACAACATTGAACCAGTCGAGGGCGAGATTGCGTCAGAGGGTCAGCAAGACTATATATTCTCGACTCTATCACCCCACCTTCTCCCCGACATCAACAGGAAGTAAAATCGTACATGTCGACCTATCTTCGGAGAGGCCTCATCGGCGCGTTTGTGTGTCTTTTGATTGCCGCGATATTCCAGTATACGAGTACCAATACGAATCTGGCGCTGTTTAAGAGGGTCCCTAAAGTTTCGGTTCCTGCTGCGGCTCCCAAGGTCAAGATGACACGAGCACCGGTTATTGCTCTCTCCCACGGTGGTGGTAAGCTGCTACATTTGATGCATTTGCGGTGATGAGAGGAAAGGACGCATTTTATAGTCCCTAACATGAAAAATCCAGGTCCTCTTCCTGTCCTCGGCGACCCAATGCACAAAGACATCGTCTACTCCCTCAAACACCGAGTCCCCAAGCTCCTCCGCCTCAACACCCCCGAAGCCCCCCGCGCTATCGTCCTCGTAACAGCCCACTGGACCACCTCCACCCCCATCATCAGCTCCGGCGCCAAGCACGACCTCCTCTACGACTACTACGGCTTCCCCAAGGAGAGCTACTCCCTCAAGTACGATGCGCCGGGAGCGCCCGACGTCGCGCAAAAGGTCGCGGCCGCGATGGCAAAAGAAGGCCTCGAGCCCGTCCTCGACCCCAAGCGAAAGTGGGATCACGGCGTCTTCATCCCCATGATGCTAATCAACCCCGAGGCCAACATCCCCATCGTGCAGGTCTCCGTGCTGAAATCGGAAGACCCCGCGCAGCATTTCGCCATGGGCAGGGCGCTACAGAAGCTCCGCGACGAGAACATCGCCGTTGTCGGCTCCGGATTCGCGTCATTCCACAACCTCCAGAAGATGGGCGAGCTCATGATGAGTCGCCAGCTAGGTGGAGCTCCGGCGCCTTTTAAGAAGCGGTCGGACGAGTGGAATAATGCCCTGACTGAGGCCGTGGGAAAGAATTCTACGGCGGAGAGGGTGGCGGCGTTGAAGGGGTGGAGGAAGTTTCCATATGCGGATGAGATGCATCCGAAGTATGGTGGGGAGCATTTCTTGCCTTTGCTTGTCTGCTCTGCGGCGGGCGGAGACGAGACGACGGGGAACTATGCTGATGAGTTTATCGGCATTGATGTGTTTACGTATTATTGGGGAAACAGCTTCGACTGAGACACGGCAGAAATTGTTCGATAGATAGATATGTACTAAAATATGTGATGCTCACCACGTCAATCAATCGTCGTTGTCGATGAGAAGCGAATGTCGCCGAGTTCATGGCGTATGCTTATAGCGAGTATACCCGATTATCCACCTCAGCACAGAAGCTTGCTCCCAGGCAGATGTGCCATCAATGCAAACTTCCAGACCATGAAATCAAGCTCTGCGTCGCGAGTGGTTATTATGACCGAATCCAATTTTATCATTTAAACTATGGAATGTTCCCTCTATAGGAGCCTAAGAACATCAATTCCATCAATGCTGTCGCCAGAATTGGTATTCCCTCGACTATTCTTTCTTTGCTCTCAAAACACCCATTCTCACATTACCCTCTGAGACGAACACATCACACACTGTCCAATCACCATGAGCCAGAGAATCAAGAGGCCAAGCTCACCCGATCCTGAAGCAAAAGACGAGGATGAGCGCATGTACGGAGAAGAATCCTCTGCGGGGGACGTAGACGCAGCGTATGTCGAACTCTCTTTTATCCAAGTCCGGGAGACCGACCTTGCTTACATTGTCGCGACAGCTTTCCCGATCGTCCCCACAATGTTCATAAAACGCTTCTGTTCTCGGAGCTTTTCAAGACTCTATTTAACCCTTTGCTTGAACTAAGAAAGAATGCCTCCGGTCCGGTGCCAGGTCGGCCTAAGACCCGCTCCGGCGGCCACCTCTCCGTCCAAGAGCAGAGACGACACATCATTGAGCGTTTTATTATGAGGTGGCGCAATGAAGTCGGCGACGATTTTTATCCAGCCATGCGTCTCATCCTTCCAGACAAGGATCGCGACCGGACCGTCTATGGTCTGAAAGAGAGCAACATTGGCAAACTTCTCGTCAAGCTGCTCAAGATCGACCGTAACTCGGAGGACGGGTACAATCTCCTCCACTGGAAGTTACCAGGCCAAACTATGGCTGCTAGGATGGCCGGTGACTTTCCCGGGAGATGCTACGACGTGATATCGAAGCGTCCGATGAGAACAGAAGTGGGAGACTTGACTATTGCTGATGTGAACGAGCTGCTTGATAAGTTGGCAGCCTCGTCGAGCGAGACGGAAAACCTGGCTGTATTCCAGCTCTTTTACCTTCGAATGAACCCCGAGGAAATGCTCTGGCTCATCCGCATCATCCTAAAGCAAATGAAAATCGGCGCCTCGGAGAACACAATCTTCTACAACTGGCATCCAGATGCCGAGGCTCTATTCAGCGTCTCCTCGAGCTTGCGTCAAGTCTGCTGGCAGCTACGTGATCCAAACATCCGCCTCCACAAAGAGGAAACAGGGTTGAAGTTCGGTCAGCCCTTCCAACCCCAGCTCGCCCAGTTCCAAATGTCCACGACGTTTTCCAAGATGGTGAGTCATCTTGGCGTGACGGAAGATGATTCCGAATATTGGATTGAAGTGAAGCTCGACGGTGAGAGGATGCAGCTGCATATGATGGACGACCCGGATAAACCGGGAGGTAAATCCTTTTTCTTTTGCTCGCGGAAGGCGAAAGATTATACCGACCTTTACGGGTCCGGTTATGACGAACCGTCTGCCCTCACTCGCTTCCTCAAAGGAGCCTTTTCGCCCAAGGTTCGAAACTTGATCCTCGACGGAGAAATGGTTGCGTGGAATATGAAAGAAGACAAACCGGACGCATTCGGCAGTCTCAAGACTGCAGCGAATAAGGAAAAGAACGGCAATGTCGAAGACGACGCGAAAAAGGACCTGCGCCCCGTTTTCTTCGTTTTCGATATCCTTTACCTGAACGATACGCAGCTTGGACAATATACTCTTCGGGACCGCTTTCGCGCCCTGCAGAGTGCAGTACCCGGAGTCACTCGCCGTCTAGAAATCCATCCACACGTCGTAGCTACCTCTCCCGATACTATCGAGACGGAGCTACGTAATGTTATTGCCGAGGGCGGCGAAGGCCTCGTCCTCAAGAACCCGAGATCCATGTACCGGCTCAACAGCCGTAGCGACGACTGGCAAAAGGTCAAACCCGATTACATGGACGAATTCGGAGAATCGCTAGACTGCGTCATTATCGGGGGTTATTACGGCTCAGGTAGTCGTGGCGGTGGTCTGTCCAGTTTCCTCTGCGGCCTCCGCGTCGGCGAAAACGAAATCGCGACGGGGGCGAACCCGGAGAAGTGCAAGAGTTTCTTCAAAGTCGGCGGTGGCTTCAAGGTGGAGGACTACGCCGAGATCCGTCATCACACGGAGGGCAAGTGGACCAAGTGGGATGCCAATAAGCCGCCTATGGAGTACATCACCCTGGCAGGCGGCGAAAAGGTCGAAAAGCCCGATGTGTGGATCCGGCCCAAGGACTCGATCGTCATTTCGGTGAAAGGGGCGAGCGTTACCGAGTCGAAGTCCTTTGCTGTTGGGCAGACGCTGAGGTTTCCGCGTTTTCGGCGGCTGAGATTGGATCGGACGTGGGACTCGGCACTGAATGAGGATGAGTTTCAAGTTCTACGCGAGAGGGTGAAAGCGGAGCAGGAGAGTAAGGACATGAAAGTTGAGAGCCGCAAACGCCGTCCGACAAAGAGAGCTAAGCGGGAGCTCGTGATTGCCGGGACGGATTCCGTGCCTGTCAAATTTTCCGGTCCGAGGACGGAAGTGTTTGAAGGATTGGAATTCTGTGTGCTGAGCGACGCCGTGAAGCCAACAAAGAAGACGAAGGCGCAACTCGAAGCGATCATCAAAGAGAATGGCGGAACAATCATGCAGCGCCCGACTCCCGAGACGGGTATGATAATAGTGGCAGATAAGAAACTCGTCGGCGTCGCCAGCCTCATGAAAAAGGGAAGCATCAATATCATTCGGCCGAAATGGGTGCTGGACTGCGTTGCGCAGCCGAATGGGGGCTATTTACTTCCCTATGAGACGCACGACCATCTCTTCCACGCGACAGACGAGCTTAAACACGCTTCGGACCGGAACACGGACCAGTTCGGGGACAGCTACGCGCGAGACGTCAACGTCGACGAGCTCGCAGAAATTCTACGGGACATGCCGAAGCTAGAGGGTCTTCACAACCCCTTCAATAAGGACCTCTTTCTGCGCCAGCTTGAGGAGCATGGACACGGTCTCGAGGAGCTGAGGGGCCAAATGTTCGGCAGATGCGTAGTCTACTTCCACGATCCTGACGCCGCCGAGGGTAAGTCGAGCTTGGCGAGTTTTAAGCTTGGAAATTATGTACGATTTAGCGGCGGGAGGATTGTAGGATACTTGGGAGATCCGGAGTTGACGCATATTGTTACCGTTGGAAGGGGTGAGAAGGAGGGCGTGGGCGATATACGGAAGGAGATTGCTTCGAGGTCGAAGATTCCTAGGATAGTTACGAGTAGGTGGGTTGAGGAGAGCTGGAAGGAGGGGACGCTGCTTGACGAGGAAGAGTATCCTGTCATGTAATTTTATGGATATTTATGCTCATGAAATTCGTTTACCATTAAAAAGTATTCTCAAAACCTCTAGGATGATGTTCCCCTAGCCTAATTGATCTCGTCTCGGCATAAGCTCCTATCCAAACTTGATAAAAAGTTGAGAGAGTGCGGGCTCTTTTTATTTTAATAATAATAATATTACGATTATTTCCCAATCGTCAGGAACAGCCTATCACCAACATCACCCAACCCCGGCTTCAACATGCCACTGCCCGTAATCTCCTGATCCACACCCGCAAGCCAAACATTCGTAGCCTCGGGCCACTCCTCAGCGGCCCTCTTGATGCCGCCGGCTGCCCCAAGAATGGAGATGACCACGACCCTCTGGGCGCCCCACTCCCGGAGAGTCTGGATGGCGGCGGCGCAGGTGCCGCCGGTGGCGATGATGGGGTCGAGGATGATGGCGAGGCGACAAGCGGCGGCAGGGACGGGGTCGTCGGGTCAGGCGCGGGGGCTGGAGAGGTTCTTGG
>SJVG01000425.1:0-30887 GCA_034774675.1 Scedosporium minutisporum
TCCCTCCCCCTCTCATGCCTCTCATTGATGCCCCGCTCCATCCTCCAACCTCCAACGGCCAATCTCGTCCCGAATGACGCTGACATCGAGTGAATTGGTCCAACGGCCAGCAACAACCACCCCCGGTGTTTCCCTCAGCCCTCTGAGAGCTGCTGCGCCTTGGCAGCGGCTAGTTTATGTGGTCCTCATGCATCATGTCGACCTATTGATGGACGATGGGATTATGGATCCCTGTATTCCGTGCTCGTTGACGTCTGCCTGCCTAGCAATCCGTCGACTCTCGACCATGACCAGACACCTTGTCATGCAGGCTCGCCCACCCTGCACGCCACCTTGATTCATCATATGGCTTGGCTCGGTTCTTCCATGTTCGCTTTGTCACTTTTCAGGTCATTTCCACCCTCCCATTCCTTTGTCAGTTTGCATCAGTTTCCATACGAAGTCGGACATTTGATCCTTGATTCGGCCCCCCGATTCTGGATTTTGCTCCCTTGTCGCTCATGTGTCTGGCCTGTCCACACTTGCCTCTCCTCCCTCTAACCGCTTCTTCCCTTACCCTTCCTCTTTTCTTCCCTTTCCCCTCTTCCGATAGCCCTGTCTACCTACATTCCCTCACTCGCAATATTGAAGTCGCATTTAATAGAGGCTCTCCCTCAATTCCCCCTCTTTTCCCATCCAGTTTCCCCCACTGCGAAAGAACCGTGAGAACTCATCTTGAAGTTTAAGCTTCCTGGAATAATTTGATATTCGTAGGGGAGCCGGAATAGCATTATTCCTTCTCGTCAAAAAAGAATCCGCTGCTGTGGTGTGCTCTACTCCGCTCCACTCCACTCGTCTACGTCCCTCCGTCCTCTCCCGCAACCAACCTCTCTGCCCTCCTCTTTCCTGCGCTGTATTGGTTCGCCGCTCGTCGCTCGCCTGCCCATCCTGGTCGGCTGCCGTCTCAGAGAGGCTTAGGTCAGGTGGTCCATTGCCAGATCTTGGGACCCTCTTTAACCTCTTAACCACCCTGCGACTCGCTCACACTCACCACTCACCACTCACCATTCCATCATCCTTTTCAATTTCATCCTTCATATTATTTCATCCGCTTCTTCGAATATCGGATTACCATTTATTGAACCTTTGTTACTCTACAACTCTCGAAAGTTTGGAGTGAGCACCAATTCACAACCCTCATCAATTCCTACTGCTACTTGCTACCCCTCCAAGTACACTACGAAGTAGTTCTCGAGGTAACCGCAAAAAGAACCGAGCCGTTCCGTCAGCCCTGGTCAAATTGTCCTACCTCACAAAATCAATTAATACCTTGTGCTTACCCACCCCCACCAACATCAACCGTTGCCGTTGCTGTTGATCTCTCCTCTTCTGCCCCGCTCACCAGCCCAAAATCCATTCTCGCAATGTCGTCGTACTACCGGGAAGAATATAGCCGTCCTACCGAGACGAGAGAGAGGACCTATGTCCGCGAACGCTCTCGTGAGCGATCAGTCGACCGCACTCCGGCTTTCCTTCGCGAACCCCGCCGCGAAGCGGGGCACCTGGTCCTTCGCCAGCGTGATGTCGAAACCGTTACCCGACGCCGCAGCCCCAGTCCCGTCTACGTCGAGCGGGAACACGTTGTGCGGCGCTCCCACAGCGTTTCTCCCTCCGAGAGGATAGTCGATCGCCAGCGCGTCGAGGTGTATGAGCGGCCTCCCAGCCCTGAACCCCACCGCGGCAGGAGCAGGAGCATCTCGCGTGTGCGCACCACCGTTGCCGACAGGAGCAGCAGCCGGAGTAGCTCTTCGTATAGTGAGAGCAGTTGGAGCAGCTCGCCGAGCCCCGCTCCGAGATTTAGGAGGCGGCCTAGGAGTGCTAGTCCCGTTTGGAAAGAGCGAGAGACGGAGAGGGTAAGGGTAACTCGGAAGGAGTCTGTGAGCCCTGCTCCTCCTCCGCAGCCTGAGGTTCGAACTCACCCGGTCGAGAGGATCGAGAGGGAGGTTATTACCCACTATACGGACGTTGATCACGGTATGTTCTTGCTGCTCTGAGCTTTGTTTGTCCTTCTTTTCTTTTGTTGCCTTCTCTCTTTCCTCTCTCATTTTCTTCCCTTTTTCTTCTCTTTTTTTCTTTCCCTTCACCTTCTCTTTAATCCTGGAATTCAAATCTCAGGAAGGGCCACCGCATTCGACTAACACAAACCTCACACTGTTAGGTGTTCTTGTTGTTCGACCTCCTACCCCTCAGCCTCACCAACCCCCCCGCTCCAAGTCTCGGACCCGACACAAGGATACCGAGATCGATATTTACACCTCCAAGAATGAGACCGAGGTCGATATTCGCAAGACCCACTCTCATTCTCGTTCTCGCTCCCGTTCGCGTCATCGACCCCATGTCTACTACGATGACCGTGGCCGCGAGATCGTTGTCTCTGACAATGACCGCCTGGTTGTCGATTACAAATCTCGCCGACGCGCCCATTCTGCCGCCCCCCCCCCGGTACGCGGCTACGACCCCGTCCGGGACGAGGCCGAGGAAATCGTCTCCAAGATCGATTCGCGCGGCCGTGTTGGTGAGGCTTACCACGGCGCTACCCGCGATTGGACTATTGTCGATGTTCCGCCCGGCACGGAGCGCGTGCGAATGGATGGCGCCGGTGGCGCCTCGGCCGAGGTATCTTGGAGGAAGTACAGTGGCGTGAGGAGGACTCGGTTCATCCCTAATAGGGAGGACGACGTCGTCGACGACTCTCCGCGCAAGAGTCGAGATAGCCTGAGCGTCCGTATTGTGGACACGAAAAAGTCAGATCGCCGCGTCTCGGTTCGGCCGCCGCCGGTACCCACGTTTGAGACGTGGACGGAGATTACCATGGATCTGGTCAACCGGGAGGCTCTCAAGAGGATGGGGTATCCGTTTGAGCAGAGGCCCCCATTCTTCTACGTGATGCAGTACCTGACGAGCGTAAGCGCCGCGCTTTTCCCTTCTAAAGCAGCAGTTATACGGAAATAAATTTTGGCTAACCTGTTACCCTTTGTTATAGGGCGAGATTGATGAGCTTGTCTCGCTCACTACAAAGATCCGCCGTGAACGGCGCCTGAGGAACCGCCAGCGCCTTCGAGATAAGGATGTCGAACATGTCGTGATCCACAAGCACAAGCATCGCCACCACCACCCGCGAGATGATTTCCGATATGACAAACAGGTGGTCTTCGACCGAAGGCAGTACCACGTCTGATTTCTGACAAGATGTATCCCACTTAGACTTGGGGCCCCTCGGGGTTGTCTTGTCTTTTCATCTTCATTTCCACTCTTTTTATAATTTTCCTTTTCTTTTCGATTTATTTCGGGAATTTGTCACGTCTTACGCAATGTGGAGGGGGAAGAGATGTGTGGGAAGAAGAAGAAGATCTCGATGATAAAGAAAATCGATGTGGATTTTGAGGTGTCCGGTGGGGTTAATGGAAGGTACCCCGTCTTTTCTTGCTTCCTCATTGCAACGCATTTTCATGTCTACCGTCACTCTTCTGTTGTTGCTTTTCTCTCCTATGTTTCTTTCTGTCTGGGCGGGACTTAGCTCTGGGGTTGCTTTCTGTTGCTGAAGAAGCTTCAAGTTCCGCATGGCTGCCACGACTTACGACTTACTGCGACGATGACGAGCTCGGAAATCATCAACTGGCGCCTTTGCTAGCGCATTGACTAGAGAGATCTTGGTGTGTTTTATATAGGGTCGCGTTTATTAAGTACAAGAAATAGAGTGTTACGTCTTACTTGAACTTGTCTGGGTTCAACGCGCTTCGTGTCTATCTATCTGCGTTGCGCATTTGATGTAGGAAGGGGTGGAGACTCAAGCCATGTGAGTAAGAATCATGCAAGTATGAGTGAATATGTACAGTGAAATTAACAAGAACTCTCTTCTGAATATATACATTACTTCAGAATGCTAATCTCCTCTTTCAATCTCTAGTGTGGTCATCATTTCGTGCTCAATGGGACAGTCAATCCCCAAGACATTACTATTCAGATGTGAAACCGGCTCTCCTATCTCTCAAGATATATTTCCATGGGAAGTCATGAGAGGAAGGCTCATTTAAGCGTAGGGGTTGACCCAGGGGCGACACTTGTTGGCAGCACAGTACCCGGCGCAGCAGGTGCCCTGAGGTTGACCGTTGATGAAGCAGTCAGCTGTTTAAAGAAGAAAAAAAAAAAAAGGTTAGCCACTATTCTTGAAGAGAGACAAGAGATGAATAACTTGGAGAGGATCGTGAAAAAACTTACAGTAGGTGGGAAGGCAGACACCCGAGCAGCTCACGGCACGAATAGGCTGAGGAGGGCCGACGAGGAGCTGCTGGACGCCCTGGGGCGAGATGGAGGATACGAAGGCGACGGGGCCGTCTGTGACGAAGTGGCAGTGGCTTTCGGCGAAGTAGTCTGGGGCGTCGATGATGCTTATGGCGATGTCGTTGTCTGTGTTTGGGTTAGTTATATACCATTTCGAGTCATTGACGCCGCGGCCAAGGGTAAACTAACTGGTTTGACGGACAACACCATCAGCGGGGAATTCCATCGAGTACTCAGCCGGGCCGCCGTGGAAGGTGAGGTGGACGGTCTGGGCACCATCGCGAGGGGTGAGGGAAGGGTGGGCGAAGGCCGAGACGGTGAGGGTGAGGAGGGTGAGGGCGGAGGAGAGGAACATTTTTTTGTGGGATTATTGATGTTTTTTGTGTGATGCTTTTTTGGGTGGAATTTAGATAAGAATCGAGGAAGATGAGTGAAATTTTATGAGAGGGTGATGTGGTGGAACTTGGGATGCTGAAGGTTGATGAGGAGGGCGTCGAGTTGTTTATGTATACATACAGGCTCTTCCTTCTCTTACCTGTAAGTTTACGAAGTTGAAGAAGGCTCATGACCGCCGAGCCATCCCGGAAGGAGCAGAGTAGCATGCAGTCCGAGGTATCGTGAGATCGGCCTCTACAACTACATGGGAATGCAGGCAGTCACCTAAGCTACGAAGTACCTTTTCGTCCAATTGCCCCAGTGGCGTGGTGGGACGGGAAGCACATCTACATTCTACATCGAACTTCGATATGTTCCTCCTCGTTGTCAATTGATCCATCTCAGCTGAGGCGCCATGCATCTCCATCTGCTTCCCGCCCCTCCTTGCTCCCCATGTCTCTCGGTTGCATAGATGACCCGAGGTAAGGAATGCGAGGGTTCAATAAGATCACGATCGTCCTCGTATCTGTGTCCATGTCCAGGGGAGTCGGCGAATATCCACCGCTTTTCCTGCTCTTATTCGCTCCGATTTTCCGTTCTTGGGAGTGAATCGAGGCCCAAAGATGCTTGGTATTGAATGCTAGGCATGTACTCAGTAGGTGACCGACATTCCGTATCTGGCTGGGAGCTCCAACCTTCCCATGCAGCGAGGTCAAGAGATCTGGGGTGGTAGTGGCAGGTCATAAACTACATGACTGTGTTCAAATACGAGAAGAAGCAGTGCAAGGGAGTGGAGGCAAGGAAAGGCAAGGTGATTTTTTGATCGCCAATTGGCACATGCAGAAGAGCGTGGAAGGCTGGAAACAATCCCCTCGTTCGCACTCTCTTTCCCTTGGTGACATCACAAGTTTCTATTTTTGGCTGGCCCCGGCTTGGTCCGATTCGCCCACTTTGCTTTTCCTGGGCTGGTTCTTGCGTTTCCTCAAGCTCACCCGCTCCCCTTCTGCCGTGTCGGCAAGGGTCTTGGCGAAGCATGATCACCAAAACAAAAAAAGAAAGCTCGTAAAAATGCGCCCGAGGATATAAAGAATAAAGCCACTTACGAAGTAATCTAAACCTGGTTTCGGCCTATCGGAATGCTCTAGACCTCACCACCCTGATTTCTTTTAGGGCTGCTCTCGAAGCTGGCTAACGAGGGGGAAATAAAGGCGCTGGACGGGAGCTAATATCGAATACGCAGTGTAGTAGTGTTGAGCCCCGATTATAGCGCGCGGGAAGCGAAGCCCACGATGTCACTATTTCGTAGTGTAGGTGAGCGGACCTGGGCAGATGATGACGAACGCCAAGAAATGGGGTCGATGGGCGAGAAGCTGCTGGGGTGCAACGTGAGGCGGATTATTCTTTTTCTCTCGTATTATGAGTTAGTGCCTCCGCTGCATGTCGATCTGGGTTCATATGTTTAGTGCCTTTGTAAATGCTCCGGTTCTGGGATAGTTTACGAGATCTAGACAGGACCCATGCTGGGACTTGCAGACATCTCCGCACTTTAGACAACCACACACCACGAGTGTGTAAATCTTGAAGAATGCAAAGACGAGAAAAGTGTTGGGGGAAAAACAAGGCCCACCGTCTCACGTAAGGGAGGATTCGTAGGCAATATCGGAATGTGGCTGTCGTCACTGAGTGTACGAGATTAGGCCGGAAACTGCGGATGCGGGCTGCACTCCCCAGGTGCGAATCTTGGTTTACCCCGCCGAGAGTCAGCTCGTCGTTGATGAGGCTTTGGATCTGGGGGAGAGTCGTTGCGTATATGGCCGAATGGACAACTCCAACCTTGCTCACCGACACTGCTGTTCTCCGGCGGCGCTTCTCTTTCTCCTCCGTTACGCTGTCGGTCGTAGAGCACCGTCGCCAATTACCACAGGGCTTTGCCAGTCTGCTTATCGATTATAGCGGAAGGAAACAACACTCATACAGGCCAACCGGCTCATCGGCGTCTGACAGGATCCACACAGCGCTGTGTCGTGTATCCCCAATCTCTCTCCCTGCCGTGCTGAGTGTAAGTAAGATCACATAATCCCGAAAATAGTTTTGACTTCCGACGAAATAGCCGGGTTATAAGTGAACGAATAGCGGAACTCAGATGACACAAGGATAATTGCAGTAATTCGTAAGGGAGACTCAAACTATACTAGGTTGAGTAGAGCTGAACTGAACAAACTAGGGGTATCCTCCAGAGTAACCATCCATCATAGAATTGATCCCTCTTTTATCAATCACTAAGACGTGGGCAATTCCAGCGATACTAACAGGACGATATAGAAATAGGCAGGAATTTGAGCGATAATACCAAGGACATTAATAATGATAGAAAAGAGAAGAAAAGAGCAACGCGCAGCAGCATCCTCTCCAAACATTACAGAAGCGGGAATAATAACGTGTATAATGTACATGAGGTTGCTTCGGTTTCCACTCTCTTAGACCTGCGATGACCTGCGGCGGGTGCTCCTTCGCCTGGTCCCAGTGTCGCCGTTAGCGGGGACCTTGACATCGCCATCATCATTGCCGCGGCTCTTCTTGCTCGACGCCCTGGACTTCTTGGGGGCCGGTTCCTCTGGCTCAGATTCCTGCCTGACGGGCTTGACTGCCTTTTTGGTCGGCTTGGCCTTGGACTTCTTGGCGGGCTTCACATCTTCCTCCTCGCTCTCATCCGCTGCCTCCTCATCCTCGGAGTCGACAGGTTCATTCTTGGCCTTGGATCGCATGACGGCCTTGACGACCTTCTTCCCAGCAGTGCTCTGAGCCTTGGTCTTCTTGGCGGTAGACTTGGCCACCAGAGGTTCATCATCATCGCTTGCATCGGATTCGGCCTTGGCACGCTTAGCAACCCTGCCCTTCTTCGCGGGCTTAGCCTCCTCCTCTTCAACATCGCTTTCGACCTTGGTGCGCTTGGACCTTGCTTTCTTAACGGGCTTCACAACCTCCTCGTCCTCATCCTCGACTTCCGCCTTGGCCTTCACTGCCTTCTTTGCCTTCTTCACTGGCTTAACAGGCTCGACATCCTCCTCGTCCTCATCCTCGACTACCGCTGCCTTAGCCTTTGTCTTGGCCGCCTTCTTTACCTTCTTCGCCGGCTTGGCTGGCTCGGGTTCGTCGTCCTCATCTTCGTCCTCGGCGCGGGCCCTCTTGCCCTTCTTCTTAGCCGGCTTGCCTTTGGCCTTGTCTGCGTCGCCTTCATCACCCGCGTCGGCTTTGGCCTTGGCGCGACGGGCAGGAGCTCTAATACCCCGTTTACCGGGAACATTGTATTCCGGATCCTACAATTGGGCATTTAGATATTAGACCATACTTGCGTCACGCGCTAGTACATACCCCATTGAAATCCTCTGCGTCGATGTGGCCTTGCGTGACACATCTGCGAATTTTTTCCTGAATATCAGGGTGATCACTAAGAAAGTAAGTTAGCTATGAGAAACCATGAGTTTCAAACCAAGGAGGTCTATCTCATCCATACCCGAGCTCGTCGTATCCGTCAAAGAAGTCGAACGACAAGTTTCCATCTTGGTTTCTGTCACAGAGCTCTTGGACCTGCTGCATTTGCAAGCCAGAAACACATCCCCTAAAAGAATCAAAATTAGCATAGGCTCGAATCTCATCACACCAGGATCTCTGATAACTCACCAATGCTTCCATTTCCAGGAGCCGCGGTCCTCGAAGGTGATGTAAGTACCGAAACGAAGAGCGCCCTTTTCGATTTTAACTCCTTCCTTCTTGCAGTGGGTGTCTTGGCACAGAGCCCGTGCGGACGGCGATATTTCTGAGTTTTGTATTAGGAGGGAAATGGGAGATTAAAATGAACGGAGGGTGAACTTTGGGGTGAGCGTACCAACGCGATACTCGGGCATTTTTCCTTTTGGTTGATTCCAAAGTTAAAATGCAGTAGAGACGATGAGTGCGAGACGAAACACTTGGGGAAGATGTTATCTCAGGTTGGAGGATAGAAATTGAGGCTTGATGGGAGCGATAAATGAGAAGTTGATGAAAGTGATGCTTGAAGAGCTTGTGTGGAGAGCTCCAAAAATTACGATAGACGAAATTGCAGAGCTGAAGAGGGTATCAAGATAGATTTTGAAGAGAATGCTTTCGAGGCAAAACGGGAAATTTCAGTACGGATCGTAATTGATGCTTCGACCAAAAACGGCTGTTTTTTGCTCGGCTTGAATATCCAATATTCAAGGTTGGAGCCTGGGAATGCAAGTCTCACGTCTCTCGTGCTTTCTGATCTGGCGCGACCCAACGAAACACTGAGGCTTGATTTTGGCAAGAGGTACCACAGACCTCCCGAGCCTCAGGTCGCACCTGAGGACACGTGATCTCGCGTTTTTTCAGCTGACACGCCCTGCACGACTCTCATTTTCTCGAGTTGAAAGGGACCCCACCAAACATATCTGGAGGTCTCAGTTGTGTCCGTTCACAGCCGGCTGCCTACTCACGATACTTAGACCGAGAGGACGCCATTAAATGCATGGCCTCTCTCTACATGAGCCGCCGCAATACATCAGTAATTTTAGCAGCTAATTCCTCCAGCAGACCACACATATGGCATATGCCGAGATGATCCTCTGCCATCATGACTTCGACACCCTATGGGAACCTGCCGACAGCTGCAGGCCACGTCCTTCGGCGAGACGAGATGCAGCCTCCACCCTCGACCTTAGCTGCCCAGCTTGTTGAGAACATCTCGACCTCGACGTCAACGAAATCCACGAAATCTAGCGAAAATGGAGAGCTCAAGAAACTCTTTACTACCATTGAGCACATCAAGAACAACCCGGATCTCCTGCAGACCGCCGAAGACCGAATCGCCCACAACCACATGCTGATTTACGTCTACTTCCGCGCTGTCCTCGATGCCCTACGACCCGATGATCCATTTCTCGACAAGGAGCGTATGCGTGGCGAGGCTTCCAAGGCCATCCATTTCTTCAGGCTCGCCGTGATTGAGACCCCTCAAGTTCTGACATGCTCAGCCGATGATGGTCAGTTTCTGTTCAGAGGTAGTGAGCCGCTGTGGACGTGGGCCTTCCCAAAGATCTTCCGTCTTTTAGGGCACTCGCAATATCTAGAGCTTTCGGAGCCTGTGGGAACTCTTTTCCATTCCATATTCAAGGTGGTTTCCACCACGGGGCAGCTGATATCTGTGATCCCCCCTCTCATGCTCTATCTAAGGGAATTAGTTAAAGGTATGCTCGCGTCACATATAAACGGAGCAGAGGCCACCGTCGTCATTTCGGAGATACTAACGTGAACTTGTCTCTAGATATTCTTGACGCCCTTGAGAACAGTCCTGCCGACCGCAGCGGCTCTCGAAGCCCCGCGATAAAGCTCGATCTCCCATCTAATCGAGTCTTCAAATGTATCGACCCCGATGCTGCCGATCCAACCTCAGAATCTACATCCTTAAGGCGTCGTGTTACGTACAAACTCACCAACCCATCTCAATGTCTGCGGCAAGCATTGATCCTGCTTTCCATACTATCCGGACCCCTAACACGCGAGAATCCTGTGGCCGGGCTCTCCGAACATGGGCCCTGGCTGCTTGACTCTCTCCATGCACTCTGCAATGCCCAAATCCAGCGGGATCCTGCAATAGATGTGACTATTGTCCCGTTGATAAAGATCGCCTTGTCATTCGCCTGTCGTAATGTGGCCAGTGGCAACACCAGGTCTATAATTCAAGGGAAGGCATGTATCGTGCTTTCATTCCTCATCGCCGAGCTGGCTACTAGGCCAACTGAACTTCTCGGCGATGGCGAGGCTCCAAAAGCAGCGAGATCGTCATTGTGCCAGTCAATCCTATGTCTCACGAAGACGTCCATTTCTAATAGAGCAATCAGTCGGCTTGTATCTGCTCATGTAGTTGGTCATTGTGAATATCTGTCCTCACAGGTTCCAGAATTAGGGCCAGGATCCGATTTTGCAGTAAGACCCTTGCTTTTCCAAAAAAAACTGGCAAGAACTTTGATGTTAATGAGCTTGTTTATAGAGGGCTAGTGCTTTGCTTCGGGAGGCATCCGCCATGCAAATACCACAGGCCTTTGACGAAAATGCGCGTCCGCAGCTTTTCGAGGACGAAGACCTCCGCCGCCGAGTAGAATCACTTCACCTAGACTACAAGACGACTGCTGAGGATGTCGACCAGCCGGATCGGAAGCGACGCAAGATTGCAAGTGTAGACACAAGTTTGGCGATGCTCTCTGAGCAGATTTTTGAGATAATTAATCCAACTGCTGTGGATGGAGGATTCGAGCAAATTATAGTGTACGTTGACTCTTTCGTCTGGGCCCCCTTGTTTGCTCTTGGCATAATACTCATCTTTACCTCTCTAGGGACGGATTCTCCAATATGGATGACGACAAGAAGTGCCTTGTTATGGAGCTTCTCGGCCGCGCCCCATGCGCAGTAGATGGGACACTCTCCTTCGCGGAGCCTGGTTCCAATGCGCAACCCAGGATGTCATGTTCGTTTTGTTCTGGTCAAAAGGCGAGTGCAAGTCTTCCTCCAGACTGCGTCAACCCAAGAGCGAAGAGCGAGGCTTACTCGGCCTTTGCAAAGCTTGTTGAGCTCCCAGCCTTTCAGCAATGTAGGAGACCTCGAGTGGTGGCTATGATGGCACTCCGTCGGTTTGTCCTACACTCGATTGAGCCCGATTTTCTGAATATACAGGGTTCTCCATTGGCATCTTGGTGTGTCCGCTCGCTAAAGAGCTCTATTCGAGAACTTCGCATCGCTGCTGGGTATGTACATATTTTTGCGTATATCAGATTTGAGTGAGCTAACTTCTAACACGGCCGTAGGCGGATTCTCCCTCTTTTTGTAAGAGACCTTGAGTCGGCCCTTGTCGAGAGCAAGGTAACTCGGGAAGCGTCGAACCACATCACGAGCACGACGTCGCAGAATCTGTCAAGTTTGATGCCCTTTTTGAGGTCTATATCGGATAGCTCCCCACCTCATTACCAAGAGACGTGCATCATGGCCTGGGGTCAACTTGGCCGGTAAGCGTCCTCCCACACTTACGCCATCGAGATGTTGCCTTTATTCTTATTAACTCTTCTCACAGGGTGGCACCCGATCAAGAACTTAATCTGGTTCTGTTAAAATTGGTTGAATATCTGGGGTATGAAAACGATGTCATCACCTCTTTGGCCTTCCAAGAGGTAAGCCTCACTCACCACTTATATCCCCCTTTTCTTTAGCCTTGACTAAACATGAGATATTAGTTGTCAAACATTGCGGCGGCGCGAAACCTGTCACCCCTCAAGCTTTTCGAGCCGTTCTGGAGAGGCTTGGCGCATTTCGTCATCAAAGACGTGATGTCAAAACCCCAAACCAGCATTTTGATGGCCGACCTCCTCGGCATCAGCGTTAGCGAACTTCTCCTACTTGTCCATCGTCACGCGCTACCCTGGCTTGTTCTACAAGGGAAGAGAGATGTTATTGAGCGGATAGCCAAGGCTAAAAGGAACGATGAAATCCACTTACCCATCGTCGAGAGCGGGAACCTGGGCCCAGTCTTAGCCCTCCTTTTCATTCAGCCCGTGGAGAACGTTGCTGCCTTTGCCATGGCCAAGTTGACTGAAATTACGCCCTATTTCGAGACAACTTTCGAGATTCCACAGCTTGTACGCAGCGAATTAGTGCCGATTGCATTGGAACTTTTCAAGTTGGCCGCGGAGGGAAATGATGCGAGGAAGCTGGCGGTATGTACATATATCTCCATGCATGTGACGGTAAAGTCCAGTCCACGGAGATAGCTAACATACTTTTTTTTGGCAGGCGCGAAACGCTCTTACACAGATTGCTTCTATAGTTGGTATTCCTGGAGAATCCAGGGCCAGGAAGGGAAATGTTGTCGGTCGATTTCTCCAGCCCCAGGTTCTCGGCTTGATGACAAGGTTAACAGACGTCATCAATATTGCGGCTTTCGGACGCCCGCCCACCTTGGAACAACGCCTCTGTCTTCAGGCAATGGAAGAGATGATACGCACCTGTAAAGCCCATGTCCGCGTAGCTCGTCCGCAGGTTTGTTTTGGACTTCGTAACCCTGTGATATTTCGATAGTCGAATTGCTGATGAGAACCACTCTTGGCAGATCTCGGCCTGTCTACTCGCAGCAATCGCCATTCACGGTCTAAGGCAAAGTGCATTTTCTTGCTGGGCCACAATGCTGTACAACCTTGAAGAAGAGGACGTGGATGTATTACTGGAAACAACGTTTTTCATCATCATTCACTACTGGCCCGTTTCAAACGAGTCGACGCGGCAGCGTATGCAGGAACTTGTTCGAACTCTCTTAGACAAGTATCTTCCAGTTCTCGAAGCAGAGATCAACCGAATTCCATCACTAGAGAGAGTTCCGGATCTTCAGCCGCTTGAGGCCAGCCTCCGGGCTCTTCGGGTTCCCCTTGATCAGCGGGCTGCCTTCAACATCTTTGCTGAGCGTATCACGCACGAGTATTCCGGCGTGGTTATGTTGGCTCTTGAAGAGTTGGTAGCATACCTGAAGGTCAATCAAGACTACATTCAAACCTCGGCAGTCAGCGAGAACCCTGATCCGGTTGTAGCAACATTGTTACGATCGCTTCTCGACTGTGCCTCACGGTATAACGGAGTCAACCTTGATATCGCTAGGTTATGTACCGAGTGTATTGGACTAATCGGCTGCATCGACTCGAATCGTGTGGAAGCTCCACGCGAACAAACGTCCATGGTTGTGCTTGACAATTTTGAGAACGATGATGATCGTCGCCACTTCGGATTCTACGTCCTCACCGAAGTTCTTGTCAAATCATTCTTGTCAGCTACCGATCCGAGGCGGCAGGGGTTCTTGTCCTTTGCGATCC
This sequence comes from Scedosporium minutisporum, assembly GCA_034774675.1. Classification (NCBI taxonomy): domain Eukaryota; kingdom Fungi; phylum Ascomycota; class Sordariomycetes; order Microascales; family Microascaceae; genus Scedosporium; species Scedosporium minutisporum. Next base: position 13,599 of record SJVG01000425.1, read on the forward strand.
AGGAACTTTTAGAAAGATGTGATATAAAACAGGCCGTGCTAAATCAAGATCTAGGGTCTAGAGGCGGCAGCGCTGACATTTACAGGAAGTGGAAAGAATTGCCCATATCTGTCCAGGAAGTCCTCTCGCCCTTCTTGAACTCCAGATACTTACTAGGATCGATGGCCCCGGTCGTCGCCAAGTATCCTATCTTCTGCCCGGGAAGGCCATATGCGACGTGGCTAGTATCATTTGTTATGGATCTTCTTCGCAATCCCCAAAACGCCAATGCATCCCTCGTCTTTGAACCACTGTCCCGAGTAACGAGACTACGAGATTCTTCCGAACCAGAGTTCCTACTCCCATATGTCGTGTCCCATATCATCATCAGCAATGATACACCCAAGGAACTACGTGAAAATGTCATCAATGAGCTGACGGCAATTCTTAATTATGAATTATCGGCCACAGCAACCCCGGATGAACGGCAGGAGATGAAGTTATTCTACGAGGCAGGTGTCTCTAAAGCAACCCATCGAATTCACGCTGCGCAATACTAACTCCTGGCTATTAGGCTCTCTTCCGCATTCTTGATTATCTCAGAAGATGGGTTCACGCACGGCAAGCGAGGACCAAGAATGCGCCGAGCGATGACCCTGCCATCGCTCGAGTTCGCGAATTCCTGAATCGAACCCCATCCCAGACGATTGCTCAACGTGCCTTGGATTGTGAACAATACTCTCGAGCCCTATTCTATCTCGAGTACCACATGCAGGAGGGCAAGCTCCAGGGCGATGATCACTCAAAGATGATGAAGCGACTCCAAGACATTTATGCACACATTGATGAGCCCGATGGTCTTGAGGGTCTATCGGCACGAATGCAAATTCTAGACATTGATCAGCAGGTCCTCGGCCATCGCAAGGCTGGCAGATGGACAGCTGCGCAAACTTGGTACGAGATACGCTTGGCGGCCGAACCAGATAACTCCGATGTGCAACACGATCTTCTTACCTGTTTAAAGCAGACGGGACAACATGGTGAGTATTGTGCTCGTGTTTTTTTTGCTGGCATAATTGTGTTCAAATTGGGCTAACACCATTTTTTTCTAAGATGTCCTGCTGAACTATGTAGAAGGCATGCACTTGCAGCCAGGTACTCAGACCAGCATTGTGCCGTTTGCTGTTGAGGCTGCCTGGGCGACCAACCGATGGGAGTCATTATCAAAATATCTAGATCTAGCCAAATCGTCAGACGCGGCGTACGCGGACTTCGATGTAGCGATTGGCGAAGTATTCCGTGATTTCCAGATTGGTCGAAAGACCAATTTGATCCCAGCTATCAACAGCATCAGAGAACGCATCGCCGCTTCGATGGGCATTACCGAAACGGCCTCTTTACAGGCTTGCCACGATATCATGCTGAGGTGCCATATTTTGACGGACCTCGAACTGCTTTTGTCGGCACAAGCCAGTGAAGAAGACGTCGACAACCGGCCTACGCTGAATGTTCTTAAGCGTAGGTTGGATGTCTTGGGTGCCTATGTCGAAGATAAACAGTATCTTCTAAGTATCCAGAGGACAGCAATGGAGCTGCAGAGGTGAGGGCTTTCCCACTTTGAAACCAAAAAGAGAGGAAAAAAAAATCCAGACCCGACTCATGATTAACATTTCGTTGCATTTAGGCCAATCTATTCGGACCTCGACATATCAAGTCTCTGGATGTCGACCGCACGTCTTGCCAGAAAGAGCAACTCCACTCACCAATCCTATAATGCTGTTCTCCATGCCTCGAGACTAGGCGATCGTTCTTCGGCAATCGAAAATGCGAAACTGCTCTGGAAAGACGGACATCATCGCAAAGCCATCCAAACTCTCGATGGTGTGATGACGAACCATGAGCTAGTGACACAAGAGGAACTGGCGAGCATTCCATCTTCTAAGTTTGCTGATTCTCCGCATAGACTACTCAAGGCGAGGGGAGAGTTGCTTCTGGCGAAGTGGCTAGACAGCACGGGAGCCCATCACTCGGCCACGATTAGAGAAAAGTATCAGGAACCGCCCAAGACGCATACGGCCTGGGAAAAGGGCCACTATTACCTTGGGAAACACTACAAGAAGCTGCTCGAGTGGCAGAAGACGCTCGATCCGGACGATCAAAGCGATGTATATCTCACGGGCGAGCTTGCTCGGGCGTTAATCGAAAATTACTTCCGTGCGCTCAATTTTGGAACAAAGTATTTGTACCAGACCTTACCTAGGATCCTGACTCTGTGGCTAGAGCTCGCAGCCCAGCTGGATAAAGCTCCCGAGGGCAAGCATTCCGTCTCCCGGGAACTCTATCGAAGACGCACGGAACAACTTAACAAGCTCCATTCTAGCCTCGATAAATGGATCTCTAGACTGCCGGCTTACATCTTTTATACAGCCCTACCTCAGATCGTGGCCAGGATAGCGCATCCGAACAAGGAGGCGTTTTCGAAGCTAGCCGACATAATCGTCAAGGTCGTCGACGCGCATCCCCGCCAGGCCCTTTGGAGCCTGTTTGGTGTGATGACCACGAAGCAAAAGTCTGAGCGACAGGCCCGAGGGCAAGAAATCATACGCCGGCTGAAGACAAGTGCGACCAAGGTCGGTGGCACTAAGTTCGCGGTGAGAGACATCATCCGGAAGGGCGAGAGGCTAGCCGAACAGCTACTCCTAGCGTGCCATAACGGCGACTTCCAGAGCAACCGAACAGTAAAGGCTAGCATTGTAAGAGACTTGTGTTTCAACCACGGATGTACGCCCTGCCCGCTGGTAGTGCCCATCGAGGCTTGTTTGACAACGACGTTACCTACCGTCACGGATCATCAGAAAAAGCACGAGGCGTTCTCGCGCGATGTCGTGACGATCGACTCGTTCCTAGACGAGGTGCTCGTCCTTGGCTCTCTCGCTAAGCCGAGGCGTCTCACGGCCCGCGGATCAGATGGCAACCTCTATCCACTACTCATAAAGCCAAAGGACGACCTGCGAACGGATCAGCGCCTGATGGAATTCAACTCGATGATCAACAGAGCGCTCAAGCGCGATGCGGAGTCGAGCAAGCGGCAATTATACGTGCGGACGTACGCAGTGACGCCGCTCAACGAAGAATGTGGTATCATCGAGTGGGTTGACGGACTCAAGACACTTCGGGACGTGCTCCTCGCTCTGTACGCCTCGCGCAACATTTCTCCTGATTACAGTGTTATCCGAAACATGATGCGCGAGGCGGCGTCTTCTGCTAAGAACATTCACATTTTCACCGAGGGGGTGCTCGGCATGTTCCCGCCCGTCTTGCATCTGTGGTTCGTCAATCAATTCCCGGACCCGTCGGCTTGGTTCTCGGCACGCATCAGGTACACGCGGTCTTGCGCCGTCATGTCGATGCTCGGGACGATTCTGGGCCTCGGCGACCGTCACGGAGAGAACGTCCTGCTTGAAGAAGGGAACGGGGGAGTGTTCCACGTCGATTTCAACTGTCTCTTTGACAAGGGGACGACTTTTGCGCAGCCCGAACGCGTGCCGTTCCGCCTGACGCACAACATGGTGGCCGCGATGGGGATCTACGGCTACGAAGGGCCGTTTCGACAGTGTTCGGAGCTGACGCTCTCGATCCTCCGGCAACATGAGGAGACACTTATGACCATTCTCGAAGCTTTCATCTACGATCCGACTCTTGATCTCCAGAAAGAGAAGAAGCCGGCCAGGAGGGCGGACGGCGGCGTCAAGTTCTACCCGCAGGGTGTGGTGGACAGTATCAAGAGGAAAGTGAGGGGTCTGATGCGGGATCAGAGCATCCCGCTTGGAGTCGAGGGACAGGTGGAGGAGTTGATCAAGCAGGCGACCGATCCAAAGAATTTGGCGGCTATGTACATCGGATGGTGTCCTTTCTTGTAACTTGAAAACTTGAATATATCGGAGACGGACCGACACGATAGAGTACTGTTTTTAGAGCTTGGAATTTTTAAGGCTAGGTGGCGGCACATAGTTGTACGAAAAGGCGAAAGAGAGGCATTCTTGGAATTCAAGTCAAAATAATAAATATAGAAGATATAATAAGTGTGTGCCTCCATATATATGTACAGCACCTTCAAGCTCCTGCCGAAGGCATCTATCCCTCTCCCATTCCCATACCCATGCCGTCTTACAGCGACCTCTTCTTAGCCTTCTTGCTCTTGCAATCCACCTTGAAAGGCGGATTGGCATTCCTGATAAGCATCTCAAAGTAGTCCTGGAACCACTCCCCCGCCTCCGGAGCAGGAATATAACTAGAATTCGACGAACAATTGACATCATACCTCACAGCCTCCTCATCCGAAGTGCCATCAGACTCACCACCGGGCTTAACCCAGACGTAAGCATCGAGCAACTCGCTCGAGGTATCCGCCGAGGGGCGGATCCCGAAGCCGGTGTCCTTGACGTTGCACCAGGCCGACCAGCTCTCGCGGCCGGCGGGTTGGGCGCCGGAGCGGCCTGTGTCGACGATGAAGTGGGCGGGGAAGTCGTTCTCTTCGAGGTAGGGGACGAGGGATTCGTGGAATTTACTTTCGTCGGAGTTGGGGTTTTCGGTGGCGTATGCGGGGGGTTCGGTGACGTTGTACTGGGTCTCATTCAGTAAAATTGTTCGTTCACATTTTTCTTCTTCTCGGGCCATGAACTACCCTCGGAGATGGGGGTTTTCCTTCCAGAGGAGGAAAAGAGTCGAGGGCTTTGGAAGTGAGAGGGGCTATACGTACGGCATTGAAGTTGGAGACGTTGGTTACAAGACCACGAACAGCACCAGGCTTCCCGGCCTCCTTGTACACGGCACCGAAGACTTGGGCCGTGGTGTTGAGGTTACCGGGCCAGCCTAGCCAGCCGGCGTGGCCGGCATCGAGATAAAGAGCTACGTTGTCAAAGTTGAGGGTTTCGAGGGCATAAACGGTGCTCTGGTGGTAGGCGTCGGCAGCGTTTGCGCACTTCTCTACTCCGTCTAGATTCGTGACCAGATTGGCAAGGCCATCGGGTTCTGTTTGGCACGTTAGTTTTGGGTGAGGTGGGGAGAAGAAAGGGTAGGCGAACCGTAGACGAAAATGATGCGAACATCGTCATACTCCTTGACAAGCTCCGCAACAGGATCGATGTACTCGGTGCGATACCTCTCGAGGCCGTCCTCGTCGAGGTGGAGTTCTCCATCAGAAGCCTTGGCGGAACAATCCCGATCGGGGAAGTTGTACAGGACGAACTGACCGGCGTAGGGCGGGTCGGCTCCGGCGTTGTTAGCCTCGCGGATCTCGGCGAGGGTGGAGCTCATGAGGTCGATCTTGGCGATTTTGTCGCTAATGTCGTATTGGTGTTAGTGTGACCCTTTCGGTGTAGAATATCCCGCCGCAGCTCGGGGAAGCCTGAGAGCCAGATGAGCTCTGTTTGTAACTTACAGCCACTGGAACGAGGGTGTCTCGGCGACTAGCTTGGCCTTTTCGGCGAGGGAGCCAGACATCTGGGGAATGGCCAGCTCGTAGATCTCGTCCCTATAGAACGGGTTCACGTACATGGCTACGCCGTCGAAGGGGTTGTCGTCGTAGGCGGCGGCCCTTTTGGTCTTGGTAGGGCTGGAGAGGGCGGAGGTCCCCATGGCCGCAATGGCGACGAGGATGTTCCTGAGAGACATTACGAAAACGAGCGGAGCCTGATGAGGACGTGAAATCTAGACTTGTGTGAACTTCACGAGATGGAATGGGTGTTCGATGAATACAAGTAACAACCAGGCAGGATGGCTTTTCTATTTATCTACTTTTTTTGGTCCTCGTATTTTTTTTCTTTTCCCGCTTCATGGGATTCGGCCCAGGCATCTTTCTCACGGAAAGAATAATCATCTCTTCCGTCGGAACCAGATCGCATTGTAGGAAGAGTGGTAGGTACTGGTATTTTGGTACGGATGAACCGACTTGGAGAATGGTTTAAATGAAGCCAAGCAATACAGAAAGCTTGGCCGAGCTCTCTAAATTCTTCTTGATTTCAAGCCATATTATAGAAGGAATGATGAAGACTTGTACGTTTTTTCCTGCAGACGGCGACCTGGAGGGATTCAAAAAATATATGATTGAGAAATTAGCAGGTCTCGGCGTCTCTACCTCAGAGTTCATTTAAAGGAATCCACAGAGTCATCGTCATCTACTTGACGCTCTTATTCTCCCCTCGTAGATTGTCGCGTCAAGAGCGCGTGCCATGTTCTCTTCTCAGGAATACCGTTGGGCGGCATGATGAATTGTCTCGGCTCATTGGACAATGGCGGGAAAGGCGCGGAAGAATGAGCTCCGGAATATCGGGAGTGGGTGTGCTCCGGGTCCAAATTGGGTACAATTTTTGTGGAGAAACCTGGAGAAATCCAGTTCCGGCCGGCGTATGGAGCGGATGCCAGGTGTGTGAGGCTGGCCAAGACCCGTGGAATGCAAGCCAAGAGACGCGAACATCACGACGTTGAGGCACGGCATGGAGAGAGTAATGGGGAAAAGACATTAAGCGGATGCATGGAGCGGGCAGTATGTTGCCGCGGGAAGATATAAAGGGGGCCTACCCCCACCCAGTTAAACAACTTACACCGAGATCGATGCCTCTCAAGTTTACATGGGTGATGAGAGGATCCGCTTTGCCACAATAATTATCGACGTTATGAGCCGGAGAGTGTTCGTCAAAGTTCTTGGTCCTCCCAGCACGTGATCAAATATACTCTCCACCACCCCTGAATGGACAATTGGAGTCTTCAAAAGTTCTAGAAATGGTTACATAATGTCATCCATCTCTGGAAGAATCGGCACCACTTCCGCCTACCTTCCTATTCTGTAACCGCTGTGGAGAGGCCCCAATTTCCAACCTCACTTTGACTAAGATGATTCTATCAATCAAATGCCATGTGTGGTTGAGAAAAAAAAAAAAAAATGAGAAAAAAAAAATCTTTTGCAATACCTAGTGTCATTAGGTCTCGGTGTTTCTCTTGCTAGCTGCCTTGGCATTCTCTAAGGAGGCAACTTTATCTTCCTTGCTGATGTTCCAGCTTGCGCCTTCGGTCAATCTTGGTGGCGAGGTTGTTCTCACTCTCACCCGGCCCAGAGACGATTATTCGGAGATAGGGAGAAATAAAAATCTGCGCCGAAAAAAAAAGAGAGAAAAAGGGAGATGGGCCGAAGTGGGCTTCGGGGACGATTAAGGCACACTATCCGCAACGCTATTTTGGTTCCTTGGGATTAGGTGTGAGGCGTTGTCAGATGCAGCACGACGGCCTAAACCGTGGCGCGATCAGGCTCTCGCTGATGGCTATTCTTGATAAACTATTTCACATTTCAGGGCATATCCGCACGATACCGGTGGCACATCCGCCAAGGTCGGAAGAGGGAGGCAGCTCTCAGGTACGAGGACTTAAGAAAGCAGTGGCGCGTCTGCACCCACGCTGAAGAGGGAAGCCGCATTTCCCTATCGGCTGTCCATTGCGAGATCCCCTCGACACAGATCCATACAGATCGGTGGCTTGCTGGCTTGCTTGGGCTTACTGAGGGATGGCTAAAATAGCGGCGCCGGGTTTGGAATATATGGTCTGATTAAACGTATCAACAGGTGCTGGAACTTTTGGCGGGATCTTTTTCAAGCTGTCAGGTGCTTTACGCTACTTTGCGCGCTAGGAGCTTGTGCATACGTCAAAATTGATTGGGTCAATTGATTGAATCTGCTTAGCTTCTCTGCTAATATTAGCAAAAAACTAAACTCTCCCCATCAACTGCCATTGAAGTTGGGACCCGACGTTAAAGTAAAGTAGGGTTGGTTGGGACACTACTTTGCCTGATGTGGTTTGTCTATTTTGTCAGGGGTACGATGCAGTGATTGATCCGTTTCAGTCGTCATTGTGGCATTGTTCCCACCCAGAGCCCCTCAATCCTGAGGTCTATGGAGCCCTCGAATACTCAAAAGTCCCCCGAAACGGACGAACTTTTGGGGTTTATCTTGCAGAGCGGGGGTTCAACATCGAGATTCCCCCCAAGGGTATTACCCTTCCCCCCAAGCTCCCACACCGATTGAACCAGGGCAGCTGGCCGGACCTAATCCCGTGCGGAACCGATGCCAGCCATCGCCGACCAGATCAAAGGAGTTGTTTCGGTGTTGAGCTCTCTCGTCCACGTTGACAGTCAACACACACACACACACTGCGCTAGCTTCGCCTAACCTCATCCACTACATCTGCAAACCCGCATATATTGTATTAGCAAAGGTTCTTTTGTTTCCAATACTGCTCCTTTTTAATCGGTCCCGCCAAGACATTGGTCGTGCGAAAAGGCAATTGACCCTTGAAGGCTACTTGAAGCTAGCTCCCTCGATGCTGTGGCACATGCTATGCTCGCATCAGGGTCCTTCTTCGAAGCTATGACGTCGCGGTTATCCATGTTACCCTCCGAGACGGAATGACTTGACCATCACAAGGCTGCAAATAATATGGGAACAGCCGTCCGTAGCCCGCGATGCAAGCTCGTTACCGAAACCATGATACCGGCTTCCAAAGGAAAAAAAACCGATCCTCTCCATCGTTTGAAGGTTGGGATGTGCATTCGAGTTGGGTCAATGGCAAGAAGGACTTCTGTGGAAACGGCTTCGTAACACACCAACACCTATCCTGTCAATACGACTGCAACCTGCCCTTGAAACCTCATCTTGCTAGCAGTGGGTCACGTTAAAAAGGAACCATTGATATCATATCGTATTCAAACCTTCATCCCATCTCCTGAAGGCAGCGCATAGGATACACCCACCCACTCCCCACATAGCACGTGTATTGCACACATTTTCTTCCATTCTTCTCCCACTTGATGTGGGGACCCAATTCTTCTAGATCCTTTGTTTGGCTTCCTGGAACCGAAATTTCCGGAACAGACAGATAATTCCGCGCCAGAAAAGGTACGTATTGGGATGCTGCAAAAGATCCCAAACCGCCATATCAATGATGGTGTAGAATGGTGGGGCCTTTCATGATGGCTTCAGCCGATTCCACCCTTGGCTCTAAGATGGAAAAAAATTTACTGGACCACTCCCGTGGACCATATATCGGCAATGTCTCTCGGCAGGATGGATCTTGCTTAACTGGACCTCGTGAGAATTCGTCAGATTCTAGAAAGCCCGTCACATCTTGATCCCGCGGTTGCCGAGGGGCGACACTTTCACTTACAGCCGTGGGTGATTCGAGACCTTGACTAGGGCAATTGACTTTTGGCCTCGAGGGGGGATGGCGGAAACGGGAAGGTCGAGAGAATCCCGACAGAATTAAGCTTGCATTTTGGGCCAGGCCTATTCTCCCTCTTTCCGTTTTTACTCGAAGCTATGACCTATTACACCACACCACACCATGGTGGCCGAGCCTTCCCAAAAGGGGCAACGAAAAACAACCGCAAGAAAAACGGTTTGATCCAAAACAGTCCGCTGCCGACGGTGCAACTGTGCACTATGAATAGTCAGGATTACGAGAGCAGCACTGTTATCATGGCGAAAAAGGGTAGGTGGGATCCGTCTGCGTGAGGATTCAACTGTTGGAGCGTTGCATCCAACCTCCCTCAGTCCTTTTTGTTTTCCCTCTCGCTATCAAATTCGGCAGGGAGGAATGGATAATAACTTGACATTACGATGAGGAAACCGCAAAGCACCCGGCGTTTGTTAGCCACTGGTCTTCTTTTCCAGTCCAGGACAGGAAAATGTAACCATAGGCGGCGACAGTACCGGGACTAGCGTGGCAAGTTCGAGTGTGGTGGTATCAGCGAGGTGACACTTGGTGGGGGGCTAACAAAAATCCCCAGCTTTCGGGATCGGCAAGTTGGACGTCCGCTGCTGGCTTCTGCCCGAAGTAATGGGCCAATCACAAGGGTCAGGTTCCCAATTAAAGGAAGGTGGCGGCATGTGGGTTTTCGTGGTCCATGGTCAGCCGTCACTCCCTCGTACATAATGAACCAGTCTAGAGCCGGTGCGGGAGGAAGTTGGCCCCGGCAGTACGAAGTAATTACATGCAATTACATGGACATGGCACTCTCGAAAGAAAGCGTGCCCCGTCGCTATCTATTGATGTCTCGATGGATGGGAAGGGGCGCTCGGCACCAGGGGAGAGAGCACGACGTCGGCTCTGATAATGAGACAATGCATACTTTCCCAATAGCAAGAGGCAGGAGCGACACGAAGTACGAAATATGATGCGACTACCTTACAAATGAGGTGCCCTCGATGCAATTTACATTGTATTACAGGTACTCAGTGCTGATATGAGGGCGTGGGTACAATTGTACTCGGTACACTGCACACAATTAACATCCTCGCATGCCACTGTGTTTTGTATGGATGATGTAAGTGTTCCATGTACATCAGCTCAATGCTGCAGAATTGAGGTACAAGGTACCATCGATAAGTGCAAAGGTGGTTTGATCTGGAGAATTCCTCGGCACTACTCTTCCTCTTACTCTCACCCAAGCTTTGCTTGAGGCACGCGAGAATGGAAATGTTTCTGCCCTCACGTCTTGTGATCGACAATTCTGCTCCGGCAAGGTTCCGCTATCCATCGCTTTAGAGAAGCGTGTGTGATGGGGCAAAAGCGTTCCTAGCACGTCTGCCAAGCTTATTTGACGGATCTACTGAGTACTTCATACTATCCCCAGATTTCTTGACATCACGATATCAAGAAACCCCCCTTCCCCCAATCGAAACACTCACCAACCATCTGGTGTTTTGCCTTTTCCGGGCAGACGATGGGGCGCTATAGTTGACCCATGTTCGCGGGGACGATCAAGCTGCCTTCCCATTTAGGCATGTTGACTCCGGGGCTAGACAGCTTCCTTCGTACAGCATTCGTTATCGTACCAAGCAACGTGCATACTCGCAGTGCTCTAGCCGCCGGGTGATGAAGCTGTCAGAGCAATGAGGGATGAGCCCGCATTCTTCTTCACTTCCTATCTGGTTCTGTTTTGTGACTTGTCGCCAATGCGTCCTCACGGCCTTGGACGCGGTCGTATTACCAGCTTCCGCATATGCTGCCAATCGCATGTGCACGCACGTCGATACGACGATTACATCCATCATTGCTACTTGTACGACTTGTACAAAATGCATTGCAAATATCTAAAAATGGATTGCTCGAGGACATACACCCACGGCCGAATCTGGGAGTTTGGTCCACATCCTTGGGACCTTTTGGAAATAGCATAGACCTTCTAGCGTCCCCTTGTTACTCTGAGGAAATCAATCCTTGGTCGCTGTGGGAAAGTTTCCCGCCATCGAACAGGCCTCTCCACACAGACGAGACCCTTTTTCCCCAGTTCTGCTCCATCTGCTCCATCGGGCCATGCTCGCCTTCACGGTTGCTCTTCTGGGCATTGGCGTCCGGTACCCCCTCTTCCTTCGTGCTCTAATCGACGCCATTACACATGTTTATTATGGTCATGGGATGTGGCATGAGCAGTTCCGTGGCCGTGGGATAAGCCTTTAGGCCTCAACAAGCTCCTAATTAGAATCGTGGTCGTGGCGATTTAGCGCCAAACCCTCCTTCCTGCCCCGGCGCCGCCGTGCCATCACCACCCACTAGCGGTGGTGGCCGGCTCCGTCTGCACTAGTCGTGTAGTTGGGTGCTTGGAGTGCTAGTCCGACCCCCGCGAGGAGGGCCTCCTCGGTTCCCCAACACAACACGAATCAGGATAATGTACCGACCCCGAAAGTGCAGGAGCCCGCGCATGGTACTTCACGCAATCATCTTGTTTTCTTCTGTGCCTGACCCTCTTATCAAAATTATCGGCAAGGTTGCACGCGATATCGTATTACCAGAACCCCCCATATCGTCACTGCATGTCATGTCGTACTTCCCGCCTTAGCTCCATTGGCCGGTTATATAGTTTGACTTGATTCCCATTCTTCTCCCTCAGACACACACCCCAGGGATCATTACGACTTTGCGTCCTCCACCTACTCCATATACCCCACAGGACCAGGAGACTGGGAAGATCTTTGTTCTCCTCGTGCTCCATATATTAATTCCCCTCCCCCCTCCTCCACTTCCCCCCAAACTTTCTTGTCTTGCCCAGGTGTCTCTGCCGCCCGAGCGAGTAGAAGAAAAAGTGCACTGTCAACCACACACTTCATCTCTTTGGTGTTCCGAGGGCCCAACAGACAGGGAGTGTGCACAAAAAGGAGTTGACCATCAACGCCAAACCGCCAGTCGCCATGAGTACCGGACTCAGCCAGGAGACGGCAGAAATTGCCAAGGCCCACGTGCCTTCGGCTACTATTCAAGGAACAGAGAAGGAGTTGCTCGCCGGACGCGGCTCCATCGATGTCTCCAAGACCCATCACCCGCCGGGCTACGTCTCCTCGTCGTCGGAGGAATACGATGACAAGCCTACCGAAGAGGAGCTCCGTACGCTTCGCCGTGTGTCGGGTGACATGAACTGGTCTGTCTTCACCATTGCATTTGCGGAGCTTTGCGAGCGTTTCTCGTACTACGGATCGTCCGTCCTCTACACCAACTTCGTGCAGAGGCCGCTCCCCGAGGGCTCCACAACTGGCGCCAGCCATGGTACGTCGGCTAGGATTCCCGGTGCGCTGGGAATGGGTCAGAAGGCTTCCCAGGGTATCGTACTCTTCAACCAGTTCTTTGCCTATCTCATGCCTCTTGTTGGGTAAGTGTTGAAACAAAAAAACCTTCAATGCAATGTATACCCCGACTAACACGGGCCCCCCAAAAATAGTGCCTGGATCGCCGATGCCAAGCTTGGCCGATACGTCACCATTCACATCGCCATTGCCATTTCCACGGTTGCCCACGTCATCTTGACTGCGGCGTCCGCTCCCAGCGTCATCACGAAGCCTCACTCGGCTTTCGGCGCCTTCATCATCGGTCTCCTTACTCTTTGCGTTGGTACTGGCTTCTTCAAGGCCAACATCTCGCCCATGCTTGCTGAGCAGAACACCGATACCCGGCTCCGCGTCGAGGTCCGCAAGGGCGAGCGTGTCATTGTTGATCCTGCCGTTACCAACTCTCGTATTTTCCTCTACTTCTACTTCGCTATCAATGTCGGTTCTACCATCGGTCAGATTGCCATGGTGTGGGTTGAAAAGTACGTCGGCTTCTGGCTGGCTTTCATGCTCCCCACAATCCTCTTCCTCGCCGCCCCCATTGTGCTTTGGTCGCAGAAGAAGAAGTACAGGCTCACTCCCCCCACTGGATCCGTCCTGTCCAAGTTCCTGCGCATGTTCATCTACGTCATCGGGAAGTCTGGTTGGTTCAAGAAGTTGAACTGGAACGCCGCTCGCCCCTCCCAGGTCCCTCCTGAGGAACGCCCTTCGTGGATGACTTACGATGACGCTTGGGTCGACGAAGTCCGACGTGGTCTCCTTGCCTGCAAGGTCTTCATCTTCCTCCCCATTTTCCATCTCGCCTACAACCAAATGACCGGTAACCTTACCTCTCAGGCCGCCACCATGGAGCTCCACGGCGTGCCCAATGATATTATCCAGAACCTGAACCCCATCTCCATTGTCATCATGGTTCCGATTCTCGATCGCTTGGTCTACCCCGGTCTCCGCAAGATTGGTATCCACCTTACCCCCATCAAGCGCATGACTATCGGTTTCTTCTTCGGAGCCTTCTCCATGGTTGCTGCCTGCGTCATGCAGTACTACATTTACCAGAAGTCTCCCTGCGGGGATCACGCCAACAGCGAGGGATGCGACCCCGCGCCTATCAACGTGTGGGCCCAGTGTCTCCCTTACATCTTGATCGGTATCTCTGAGCTCTTCACCAACGTCACCAGCTACGAGTACGCCTTCTCCAAGGCGCCCGAGAACATGAAGTCCCTCGTCATGTCGGTCAACCTCTTCACCAGCGCCTTCGCCGCCGCTGTCGGTCAGGCCTTCACTCCTCTTTCCGATGACCCCCTCCTCATATGGAACTACGGTGTCATTGCCGTCATTGCCTTTGTCGGCGGTGCCGCGTTCTGGTTCTGCTTCCACCACTACGATGAGAGGGAGGATCACCTCAACTCGCTCAAGAAGTCCAAATACTTGGGCAAGAACGCCCCCAACGCTACTGGCGCTGAGGCCGATGATGCGGCGAATGACAAGGTGGCCGCCAAGGCTTAAGCGAAGTTGTGATGGCTTTGTGTGCAAAAAAACTGCATCGTTGTTGATTATTGTTGAGCATATATATCAATGTTAAGTTTTAACGTGTGGGAGGCATGGGCTATGATTGTTCTTTGGGTTTCGCTGGCAACTTAGGACATGGCCATTTTGTGATGTGATTTTACGCCTTGTTTATACGATACCTCTCAATTCATTGGATTAAGGATATTTTTTGAAGCAACTTGAACGATATGGCATTTGTGTTTGTGAGACGATGACAACTGTGGGCGGTGGATATTAGGGACGGCGTGCTGTATCGCTTGTCTGACAGGCGATCGGGTCGGGGTACGATTCCTCCGCTTACCCTTACCTCGATAACAATCATATCATCCTCGACAAAAGGACCATCCTCACGCCTTGGTTGTATGAAACGGTTTACCTCTTTTACGAGAAGTTGCTTCCTGCCTTCTTCGATAAGCTTGTGGGGTGCATAATATCAATGCATTCACGGTTTGCAGCGTGCGATTGGACGAAGGAACGGCGGTAGTTCACACTTCGGCCTGTTTTGTCAAGAGATTTAAAAGAAATCCTCCATTCCATTTCGGGTACGGCGTTCGGATCCGGGCCGGAGCTTGGCAGGGCGGTGGAGTTGGGCTTGGTCTCTTGGCGGCAGGATTTTGGGTTTGGGTCTTGACATGTCAGTGCAGGTTAGACCCCTTAGAGACACGGGGAAGCATCATGCCTATACGAAGTACGAGATAGGCGTGGGTGCGAGTACCATCGGCGGGATGATTCTTGGCATCCGGAATTAGTTTCTGCACCTAACGGCAGGCTAAGGTCGGGAAGGGTCTCCGGGGTAGCGGGAATCGGCACCTTCACCGGAGAGATTAGGGATAGATCTTGTCCTGTGGGTATCCGATGGTTCGACTTGCGCAGAAGCCACTTTGACCACGGAACAGGTAACGATATTTACCTTCCTTTGATGCCTGACTCCAAGGAGGCCGCAGATGTCTCTACCTAGGCAAGAAATAAGTCATCCAGCTGCCCGTCACCTACATGCTGGTGCAAGCCGGCCTGCAGTTTGTTCGAGAGATATAACATTTTACTCGAGACTATTGCCTAGGCTATCCTTCGCACGACGACCAGTCCCGACCGTCTGGCAAACGGTTAGGTAGTACAAACTACCGAAACCTTTCGGTAGGCATCCGCCTTTGGACAGCAGTCTCGTCTGATCTGAGATTTGAGTAAGACTTCAATGTTATTGCTAATGTAAACGGTATATAGTGAGTTCCCGTGTCATGTACCATGATGGAGGATCAAAATGGTACTACAAAATCAAAACACAATAGAAAGAGAAAAAAAAGAATAGCCCGACGCCACGACACCGGAAAGAGGGAGAGGGCGAGATCGATGGAAGGGTTAGTGGGCATCTCGACGCAATGGGCAGGGATAATATCGCCTGACTAAACCGCGTTCTTCTGTAGCTTGGCCGGCGACGAAGGAGGTCTCGCGACTCTGTTTGGCAAGATTGGTAGAAATGGTCGGCCTCCCGCATGGGCCACGGTCCATAAGAAGGTGGGCATCCGGACTCAATCCAATAATATCCAAGAGGTCCGGCTTCCTAGCATCTCTGCCTCCGTGAATGATTGGTGCGAGCCGATATCCATGAGGTCCATCACAGGAGGCCCAGTAACCTTGTGTTACCCTCGAGAAGGCGTTGGCATCCCATTCCCTTCCTGCTCCTGGCTCACTATTTAAATGTCGTTCGCCCTCTTCGAACTTCGATTGAAAGATGCGTTCTTAAACACCAAACCTCCTAATTGCGACAATATGGCATCCTATTATCGTTATTCTCGCTGGCGACGAAGCCACATCCCTGAGAAGCGGCGTGAGAGTTCTCTGCCCGAGCTGCCTCTCGGCAAGCTCATTTCCGAGATCCAGAAAGATGACCTGGTCAGAGGATATGAAGAGTCCGTGTCGATGGCTCGCATCAGTGATTGGAAGTATCTTGCTTCATATAATTGGAGGGGAGTCAGGAAGCCAACCATTGTCGTCCCAGGTGAGAGCTCACACACACACACACACACACACACACACACACATACACAGCTTTAAATAAACCACCATTGGGTTCGAGCCTAACTAACACTTCTTTCTCGGCGGCTACTAGGGAAACCACCCCTATGGTCCCCTCTGAAGGAACCACGTCGGCTCCCCCGGGATTCAGGAATATTCCCGCGGGACCGCAATGGCTACCACTTCCCAAACCACCCGTTTCAGGCTGCCGTGCTTTCGATCCTGACAATGCAGCCGGAGCCTCCAAAGATGAACTTTGATGTAGTGTGCTGCTCTAGTACTTTCGGGTATCTACTTTCGTTTTGCAACGAGTCGGAACCGCGCCCGTTCCGCATGCACGTGGAGATTATCGGCGGTGCCATGCATCTCCTCCGTCGTGAGAGGTCGCCGA
This sequence comes from Scedosporium minutisporum, assembly GCA_034774675.1. NCBI lineage: Eukaryota > Fungi > Ascomycota > Sordariomycetes > Microascales > Microascaceae > Scedosporium > Scedosporium minutisporum. The sequence goes on from SJVG01000425.1 coordinate 30,174, forward strand.
GGGAGTTGATACCGGACGTGCGCGGGCATGGGCATACTTTTCCCGAGGAGAATACTGTCTGGGACATTGGTGTGGATGATTCTACTTCCCACCAGAGACTTGCCAGGTACAAGTTTGGGGGGCTGAACATTATCCAGAGGGCAGAGATAGATAGCTGTCTAGATAGCTATCTACCCACTCCGAGCAAACCGCACTCTGATCGTGCGGTGGGACTTCGATCCCCAGAACAACAAACCAACATGGACAAACTCACCGCAGGGCTCGCCAGCACTAGCATCTCCCCCACCACCCTCGCCCCCGCAGGCACCGACATCACCCTCCAACACGGCGGCTCCGAAACCCCGCAGTCCACCCTCATCGACATCAAAACACGCTCCATCACCCGCAAAAACGAAGACGTCCTATCCGAGCAGCTCCCCCGCCTCTGGCGCTCCCAAACCCCCAACTTCGTCCTCGCCTTCCACGACCGGGGACTCTTCACCGACGTCCAGGTCAAGGACGTTTCACGCGAGATCAAAAAGTGGGAGGCGGCGCACGCGAGGGAGTTGGCGCAGCTTGTGGCTCTGCTTCGGAATTTGGCAAGAGTCGTTGATGGTAGGCCGGGGAAGAAGGTGGAGATTCGAGCGACGGGGAATACGGCGCTTGAGGTGCGCGAACAGCTTGGGAGTGCAGGGGAGGCGTTTTCTGCGGTGGTGAGGGAGAGGTGGGAAGGGT
>SJVG01000426.1:0-30837 GCA_034774675.1 Scedosporium minutisporum
TCGTTGCCCCTTGCCCACTGCAACTATTGACGCATTGGCAGGGATCAACTCGGCGTGGATTATGCAGGAATCGGGGCTAGCTGGGTGCACCCCCATATTATTTATCAATGGGGGACCTGGGGACCTCCTTCGTAGGGACCGAGCGAGGACAGATGTGAGGTCGAATTGGGCCTCGGACGAGCCTAAGATTGGGTCAGGAAACTTAGTGCCGGGGAATATGACTTATTTATACTCTTATGGTGCTTGACGGACGACACCTGGTGTCTCACCAACGAGATCCCCCGAGGATCTGAAGCACCTCAGCTGGCCTATCTACACATCCTCTCTAAAACTCTTAGAGTGGTATTTCAATTAAGTATCAGCTTCAAAGGAAAGATTTACAAGTACACACAATTCAAAGGCTCTAAATACCCTCAAGCCAATCCCGGGAATCCATCTAACTCGTACATCATACAAATCGCCCGTCCATTCACATGATTGACGACGACGGCGTTTCTATTCCGCTCATCAAAGCTCTTTCTTAGAGGTTGTCTTCCCTTGACTAGCTTTAGTACCCGCAGGCGTCTTTAGCCCGGCAAACACAGCGACAAGCACCACGGCCATGCCCGTGGCCCCAAGCTGGTAGGCAACCTCCCTTCCAGCCCACCAATACACGCTCGTGAACAGCACCGGGCCCAGTCCGCGCCCGAGCTGACCCCAGCTGCGCATCATCCCAAGCTTACCACCCCTCTCTCCCTCGCCGGCTTCGAAGCTACTCAAGGCGTTGAGACCCGTTACCACCGTCGCCGAGGTCATAGCGAGGCAAGTCGCCGCGACGTAGAGCATCGAAACGGTTTGGAGCCGTGCTAGGAGGCCGAACGCGGCGAGGCATGCAAGCACACCTACGCGGACGGAGGTGAGGGGCGGAAGGCGCCGAGTCACACCGCCTTGAAGGATGGAGGCGACGAGGCCGACGAAGCCGAGGAGACGGCCGTTCTTGGATGAAGTGAAACCGAACAAGTCGTAGGTCATGAAGGAGAGGGACGACTCCATTCCGGAGAAGAAGAGAAGGAAGACGAAGTGGATGGCGTAGAGGAGAATGCGCGAGTTCGTGCGCTTCGTCTGGGTCTTCGACTTCGCGCTTCCGTTGGACGTGGGCTTCTTCTTCTTGTCTTGTCCCGTCAGCGCCGGCAGAGTCTCGGGGAGGTAGAGGTATAGATAGAGAGTTTCGGTGATAATGAGGAATAGAGAGACGCCGGCCGCCGTGGCAAAGGGGTTTCGAGCTACGGTCTCAACGGACGAGAGGTAAGCTCCGAGCATGGGGCCAAAGGTGAATGCGACGGAGAAGCAGGCACCGATGAGGGCCATCGTAGATCCGCGCGACTTTTCGTCCGAGATATCTGTAGCCATGGCTGTTGCGAGTTGAACGTTGCCTTCCGAAAGACCGCCGACGACTCGGGATGCGACAAAGGTACGGAAATCGACGGCTACGACCCAGAGGAGCACGGACAGGATGTTGCCGCACATGCTCGCGAGGAGCGCCGCGCGTCTTCCGTACCTGTCGGAAAGCTTGCCGATGAGGGGGGAGGCGATCGCTTGGAGAAGACTAGAATACAAGGATTAGCGGCAGGTCGCCGGAAGCCAAAGCTAGTGCTGATCCCATCGCGCTAAAAGCGGGTGAGTCCGAGAACAGGTAGACAGTCTCGACTTACGAGAAGAGACTCCCCATTGCGCCGCCCAGCAGGACAATGTCATATCTCGAGTCAATCTTGCGCGCAAACGCGGCCTTGTACCGGTTGAGGTAGTCGAGAACTGTTTGAAGGAGGCTCGCGGAGGCACCGTCTGTTAGCGGAGCTGCAGCTTCGCGATCGCGGTAGTATTCTAGGAGCTTCGGGAAAAGTGGAAGGATGAAGGTGAAGGAGATCTAAATGGCAGAAGGGTGAAATTGTTAGCAATCAATGTGCAATGTACATTCCTGAAATCAAACTGGGGATGCTAAGTTGTGTGCCCACGTACCAAGTCAAGGAGCAGAGAAATAACGATGACCTTCAACACCTTCCTCCTCCACTGCGGATCTGCCGGCGTTGCCATCGTCGAGGCTTCGAAGGCGGTTTGACTATCGAAAGGGAAGGAAAGAAGGAATAGGGAAACGACGCAGTCGGGTATCCTTGGGCGAAGGGGGGAGAAGATGACGAAGCTGAAGAGAGACAGAGCTGGCAGCCAGCCGCCGAAGTGCTCTCTCTACCTGTGGTCGCAGAAAAATAGGCAAGTCAAGAAAACGCAGTCGAAAGACGGTGCGATCGGCGTGGATAAATCCAAGGAGAAGAGAAATGTCGAGCGGGAAAACGATAAAAAGATACGAAAGATTAGACGAGAAAAGAACAGATAGAAAAAGGTGACAGCGTCGGCCCAGATTTGTTTCAAGCCAGATGTTTCGCCGTCGCCACAGCGTCGCGGCGTCATAGCGAATAGTGGGGATGAGCTCTTACAATTGGACACTTATTTCGGACACTCAGTTGCGACTTCAACCAATTACTGCTCCAAGATGACCACATCGATTGATAGATGCGATTGATCAAGGCCCCTTGGGCAACCAGTCCCATTCGTTCTTATCATCACCACAAAATCGTAATAGTCAAGATGAAGAAAAAAAAAAAAAATAGAAAAAAAAATGAGTTAAATTCTTTTTCCAACCTCCTGCGTCTTACCTCCAGGCCCTCCCCTCTCCTACTCCGAGGGTCGCGCCCTTGGCTACTGCTTCGTCAGTCGTCTGGTGAGAGCTTCCTAAAAGATCTGGATTCTATAAGGTTATCTTAGGGGTTTGGGTGAGTTTGGAAGCTTGGAGGGAGGGAGAGAGCCGCCGGTGTGGCCGGGCGGGCTCCTTCCTTTCTTGCTGAATCACAATATGCTGCTATGGGATACTGCAGACATGCCTGGGCAGGGCCACTGCAAGTGTCATCGTCTACTTGTTCTGCCAGTAGTCTGGCAGCCTAGGTGAGATTGATGAAAGCGGAGGCTGGAGAATCCCAATTTTTACATGACGGGGTGGACTGGAACAAGTCTTGATTTAACTCATGTCCCATCAACATACTATACATAGGCAGAGCCAACTCTGCCGAAAACTGGGTATCGCCGAGCGCCATGCACGAAGCCGAGGAACCCCACAGAAGAAATTCATCGTATCACTCCTCCTCATACTGAAGCACTTCCTCCATTCGATGACTGGGCAACTGTAGGAGGTTTCGTCACCGGGGTAGCCTCCAGCTCAGAGGGGTGGGAAACCTCCAGCTCGGCAGGGTGGGCAATCGACGACACCGGCGAGACGCTGGGGCTGGTTGCCGAAAGCTCCCATGGGGCAAGAGGCTGCCCTCGAAGAGGAAGCGGTTGCTCCCAAGGAGGCACAATCCTCTCCGAAACCGCACTAACTGAGCTGACTGTCCTGCTGTGTCGGGGGAAGTCCGGATCATATCGTGAAGGCCGCTCACGTCGTGGTCGTGGTGGACGCGGAGGCGCATCCGGATCATACCAACGTTCGCCGTTGTATTCGACATAGGAGTGGCGGGTTACAATGCTGTCTTCGTACGACCGACGGTTGACTTTGTTGTATGAAAATACCTGATCTCCGCTCTTGCTGTGTTTCGAACCTTTGCCGAATCTCCTCATCAGGCAGGCGATGCCTGTTACTGACTTGAAACTCCCCCAGAGCACTTCTTTAAAGGTGACATCTCGGTTGAATCTGCGCATCTCCTGTCTCTCTGTGTCGACGCAGTTAGTTCCTCTATCCGAACCAACTCTCACACTCCATACATGTCGCCTATGTAGAAGAAACGTATAGGACGCATCTGGGCAGATGGTTATGAAGGACGTACTCCTGAGCACTGCGCTGAAGAGGCCGATGATGAACAACGCTACCACGACTATTCCCAGGATGATGAGGACCTGCGCCCCAACAGGAAGTCTCTGCCATCCATTTTTGCCCGCATTATTCTGTTGCTGACTGCTCGCAGCAGATGTGGAATTCGTTGAGGAGGAGGAGGATGATGACGATCCAAATGTCGATTGAGACGTTGTGCCGGAGGAAGAGGAGGATGGTAATGATGACCCCGCGAAGCCACCGACGTCGACGCTCGGTGAGTTCTTGTTACTTTTGTTGGAATTGCTGCCACCCGATTGACTGCTTCCTGCTAATCCCCCAAATGCGCCTGGATTTGGCCCGTTTGAAGTCGGACTCGAACTATCACTCGAGCCTCCTCGCGATCCTCCGACACGGCCTTTTGGACTCCGGCTTTCGAGGAACCTATGCATTTTTGAAGCTGCACCTTCTTGATACGAGATAAACGTTCTGTAGAACCGAGGTGACAGGGAGTTCGGTGAGAATTATACACGCATGGAGGGAGAAGATGGCTGGGATGAACAAGGACAAGGAGATCGGTAGCGGCGGACTTATATGCAAGCTATCAGAGAGTACGGACGGTCTGGTGATGCGAGAACTTCTTGGTTCACAATGATTGTCGGGTCCCTAAGGGAGTGTAAAACCCTCCACTATGGGGAACCGTCCGGTTATTTATCTAGGAATTCATGCCCGAGGAATCCTCCTAGCCAGGATGCGGCATGAGGAGGAGGTAGCAGGAATGCGTTCGTCGCATCAGGGCGCGGGGAATACAAGCATAACACCGGTTGACACAAGCGGCCGTCTCGTCTAAAATTGCTGCGATCTACGCAGGATCCATAGACTCTCCGCAATCTATACACCGAGCTCTCATCACTGAGCATCTTAGCAGGTTCATTAAGGGAGAGACGGGGAACAAATGGATCGGCTGCCTTTTGTGGCACCATGATGAGACGGGAGGCAAGCCCCTTTCGACGTGTTGTACAAGTTACAGGATGAATTGCTGGTGCGTAGTTCACCTAACCGCGCAGTTTGTCCAGCTCCGTGGTCTGAACCCCTCATGGCGAAACAAGGCGTTGGTAGGAGATGTTGATAGAGAGGCAGGGATCACTGTGGTAGGGAGTTGGGGATTGGTCGAAGAAGAGCACTTGATTGAGCCTTGTGCGCTATGGAAGGATCGAGGCGGAGTTGCCCTGCAGTCGATCGAACAGGTCTTGGGCCCCTGTAGCGAGCTTAATTTCCAGTCTTTTTTGCCTGGCACGGAGGCGATCCGTTGATCATTCATGCTGATTTTCAGCCGGCCCGACAGGTGCTGGGAAGAGTAACCGATGCTTGCTTTCTTCCTTTCACATTGATCAGAAGCAAACGAAATATGACTGCCTACGTCGGTAGAAATATGCTACTTCTTCCAGTCTAAAGTTATAGTGTTATCACAACTACTTCGTCTAGTGGAATCTCGCTTCGAGGCCATATGACTTATTGAAACTGAGAAAGACGCATACTCGAAGAGATGCGATCATATAATAACTCGTATCCGTATGATTGGTATCAATGATGTGTTAATTCTGAAAAGGAGCTTGTATCACGGATAGAAAAACAGAAACAACTTGAACTCCGGTATGCAAGCCCCCAATGCGCTTTTTCAACTAACATACACCCCTATGCGTCTCACCAGTCCTTCCATGTCGCGATCGCGATCGCGACCTATGCTTCTTATGCCTCGTCAATAGCGTCGACAAGTCCACTTTCTCGCTCTCCATCAACGCTTCCGTCACCATGCAGATATCCTCGACCAATTTCTCAAGTAAGTCGAGAGACATGTTCTCCCTCACAACGATTCGAAGAATCTGCACATCGCTCTCGTTGCTAGGCAGGCAGTAATTAGGGATAATCCACTGCCTCGCCCTCATCATCAACGAAACAGACTCCTGCTTCACATGAGGGAACTGCTTCTGGAACCCGTCGCTAAGACGGAACGCGACGACGGGCAATCCCGCGACGTAATCCGCCGACGTGATGTCATCAAACATGCCCGATAGCGAAGTGCGCCGGGCCTGTGTTTTCAAGGCATACGCCTCCCGATTCGCCAGCGACGCAGCGACCTTCCCCTTGCTCTTCTCCACAGGACGATGAATGTCCGAGACGACGGTATACCAACCCGTCTCCTCGACGGCGCGCGACAGCAGACGGGCGTTGCGCAAGCAATTCTCCATGACCTCGCGGTAACCCGCGAAACCGAGGTGGATGAGGTTGTAGTACTGCAGGACGACCTGGGCGCCCGGGCGCGAGAAGTTGAGCGTGAAGCTCTTCTCGGTGCCGCCGAGGTAGTCGAGGCTGAAGACGAGGCTTTCGGGGAGGTATTTTTCGTCGCGCCAGATGATCCAGCCGAGGCCGACGTAGACGAGGCCGAATTTGTGGCCGGAGGTGTTGATGGATACCACTCGGGGAAGTTCAAAGTTCCTGGGAATTTGTGTTAATATACGAATTCCTTTTCTTCTCCTTTTCTTTCTGGACTGGCCGTCGGGAAACTTACCACTTGGGGCCACCGGCACCGGCGTGAGTGAAGGGGGCTATGAAGGCTCCGGAGGCGCCGTCGACGTGAATCGGGATATCGATTCCGGTCTCCTCTTGGTACTGATCCAGAATTTTAGAGATTTCTTCGACAGGTTCGTAGTGACCGGTATAACTAAAGCAGACAGTCCGAAGATTAGTCCGCCAACCAAGTTGCCAGAGACAAATATGACTTTGACTTACGTGCTTCCCAAGATGACGAAAACACCAATGGTATTCTCGTCAATATTCTTCTTCACAAGCTCCGGATCCAACCGATGATGACTCCCCTCGCTCACAGGCAAAATCCTCGGCTCGACCTCAAAATACCTCGCAAACTTCTCCAGCGCAACCTGCGCATTCGCGCCCATAAGAATATTCGGCCTCGACGTATCCTTCCCCTCCTTCCTCCTCCTATCCTGCCACCTCCTCTTCATCGCCAACCCACCAAGGTGAATAGCCTCCGAAGACCCCGTCGTCGCCGATCCCACCGCCTTCTCCCCCTCGCGCACGCCCCACAAGTTCGCCAGGATGCTAATGCAGCGCTCGTGGATCCGCATCAGCGCGGGGTACTCGTCGGCGTCGGCGAGGTTCTTGTTCATATTCTCGTTCATGAGGGCCGTCGCGTTGGGCTCCATCCACGTGCCGACGAAGCTGGCGAGGTTCAGGTCTGGTTTTCCGTCGAGGTTCATCTCGTCGTGGATCATCTGGTACACGGTGTCGGCGGAGGCGCCGTCCTCGGGGATGCGGAATTTGGGAATCGGGTCTTGGGCCGTGTATTTGGACGAGTAGGGGGTCGTGTGTCGGCTTGGGCGGCTTGCCGGGTGTGCGAGGCCCGGGGTGACCTCTCGGAGGTGGCTGACGATGTCGTCGGGGTTGACCTGCAGTAGGGTGGTGTAAGTCGTGGTGTTTCGGGAAGAGTGGACATTTGCATTTTATTTTTATTATTGTATTTTTTTTTTCTGCAAACGGCCGTAGGAGGTCTTTTCTAGTTCGAGAAAGAACACTTACATGTCTCGACAGCATCTTGCTTGTTAGTGTTTAAATAGTTAAATAGCTTCTCTGTGTAAGTTAATGCGCGGGACTTAGATCGCCGGTTGTTCCGGACAGCGGCAAAAATTTTTTTTCGGTCAGTCACCGGACAAGTCTAATGGGAAATGATTAAGAACCGAAAAATCGGGGTTTTCTCGTCTTTTCAACAGTTAAATAGGACTGCAATTGATGAGAACCAGTTTGGAGGGAGGCACGCGAGCTTCTTATAGCTAACGGCACCACGGCACACACCGTCGCTGGTTGGAACAGTCATGATGATGATAAGATTAATGAGCTGACGTCGATGCGCATACGCATAGAGCTAAATCATCTTTTGCGCGGCATACCCTTTTCATCATGACGCCATGCCTGCATACTCTATTCTCGTATATATGCTCTCGTTCATGATGGCTAGCGATCATCGAGGTTCAATTGAGCGAGGCCATGCCCAATCTATTACTCCGCGTTGAACTTGGCGCTTGTGTCTCAATTATAAGACACACTATTGTTGATTAAGGTTTGCCCTAGACCTGGAATAGGGAGTATGACGGAGTCTTGGTAACAAATAGCCCGGCAGATCCCATCCATAGAGCTCCCATCTAAAGACTATACGCCCTTGATATCTACGATAATCACCGAGCCTTGCATGACGAAAGCATCAATCGCATCGTGAGCACCACGTGGGCCCACGTGGTGTCTCTGCCTTGTTTCCTGTGTATTCAGTATTCATGGCCGAAGGAAAGCGAGAAACCGAGTTGCCTAGATATCGGGTCTGAGAAACTGCCGGGCTAGGATCGGACGCTCGCCGGGTTGTGCTCCGACTTCGAGGAGTTTATGCCCCGGCTCATGGGCTTGGAACACCGTGCGACAACATGACTACTATTGAAACCTTTCTTTTTGGCGCTATACCACGATGATTTCTCCAATTAGGACGGGATGAGGCAATAGTCGGAGCGAAAGACGTCCGCAGCTACATCTTAAGGCTTGGCCCGTCGTCGTGCTCCTTCCATCGAACAAGCCGGCCATCCTGGGTTGAGATCGCGTCATCAACAACGACCTACTTGTTTGGAGGACCCATGTATGTCTCAGTTGCCGACGCTTTCCTCGACATCGCTTACTCTGAGACAGGTCTGAGGATGCGCTGCCAGGGACCCAAAGGCCCCTGCAGGGTCGGTCCTCACCAGACCTCGTTCTGAGCACGCCCGATCCACGCAGATGGTCGATATCGTCGGGCGGTCCACGAAGAGTAGGCCGGCTGGCGACGGGCATTTCTTTTAATCCTTGCTTGCGGAACATAAGTTCCACGAAAGCAGCCGTTCCATGACGGCATCTTGCCCTTGATCGTTCATCATCTGCGGTGTTCATGAGAATGCGTGTTGCATCGTAAACATCCTTCTTCAACCAACTATGCAAACCCCCATCTACAACAGCTGAGCATCCATACCGCTGGGTGGTACAAAGTTTCGGGGCTTCAAACGTGTAACTTTGGCATGAGCAATGCTTCTCGATGCCGTATCTGGCCCATTCGAAAGCATCCGCAGCTACCGAGAGCGACCACGGTAGGTGAGTGTATGTAGGGGAGCGGCAGGATCGACGAAGGATGGCTATCAGGAGAGTGTCGGTATGAAATAATATCCCAATATCCATGGGAATCTCGAGTCCATTTATATCAGCGGCACTTTTGCAGGGGATCTTTTGCTCGGGTTACGTGCAGGCGCCAATCACGGCAGTCGAGGTGCTCGATGCGATGTATCGCCTTGCAAGGAGAAGAGGAAATGTATTAATAGCCCCATTTTGTTGCATTCCGAGAATGCTCCGCCTGCATGCCTGCGATCGGTGCGAGAATGGCGACCGGCGGATGGTAGACTCCGGGACCGCCTCGAGAAACGAACGATGCGTCCGAACTTGTTCCTTTGTTCCTTTGGTTCTGTTCAGGCAGACGACTCTGGTCGCAGCTCAGAGCAGGTCAGGACCTTTTGTTAGTGGGTTGAAGTGGGTTGAGAAGGTGGGAATAATTGACAGGTGTTGTCGGCTGAAATCATGAGGAGTCAAGGTATATGATTGGTCCTTACGTAGTGCAGTGGCTGGCAGCAAAAGTTCCTTGGCGACGGGGACTTTTTTCGTTTGCCCAAAGTTCGTCTTATTTCCCCGGAGTCATTCAGGGAAATAGTGGACATCAAATACTTGTCTGGTTAGGTATCCCCGAGAAGAGGGATTTGATATGCGACCTCGTACATCGGCCACTTTGGATCGCGGACAGCGACTGAGGTCAACGTGTATTCAATTGTCTGCCGTAGCATTAAGATGCCTTATCAATAGAGTCTCGTCCCGCCATCTCTGCTAAGATGTTGACAGTCGCATGTGCTTCTTGGCATCTACGATAATGTACCCTCGGTACCTCCTACGCCTCTCGCCGCGCATGGTGGAAAACCACTTAAAATTTCCCCAAAATCCCAGAATAGTGGAAAGGGGCGTTTAGCTCTCTTGGTCCAAAAAGGCCCTGAACCTCCGAGTTGAGACTTTTGAGCAACGGCTGCAAAGGGTGGGTGAGTTTTGTTGGATGCAACATTGATATTGTACCTCCCAGGTCTCCCCAGCAGGACTTGGGACTTCCCCAGGTCGCATGACATGTACCCATGTCAGATCCCATGAGACAGCCTTCTCCAACCTTCAATGTTCCTTGACGTCTTCAAGAAGAGTGTCTCAAGGTTTCTAGAAGGTTGTAAATTGTAGAGATATTACTAGTTTCATAAATTGAGACTTACTCTTAGTTTCCATTAATCTGGATGCTCTCCAAGCCCTCTATCGCTCGAGTTTTAATGGAGGTGTCGATATCGATCTCGGTCCTTTATCAGTAACAGTGAACCTCGACTCTTGCATCCCGCATGGCCCACTAGGGTGGAGGATACACGCCTGGTACAAAGAGGAAAAGGGAAGGTGACAACAATCCACTTCTCTAGCACCCCACCATCAGTCCAAGCCTCCACACAGCGCCCTGATTAGTTCCTGTGAGGCGAAAAGACCGCTTTAAGACCACCAAAGGGCGGAATGCTTTCCTCTAGAGAGGATCATTGCCCCATTGCAATGGATTGATTCTCCGAAGTGGGAGTGTAATCGCCATCTCTGCATGTATTCATACCTTGTATTCGTACGAAGTTGTATTGTGGAGGGAGATAACACCTTACTGTAAGTACTTGTAAGCACAGACGATTGTACTGAGGCACAGCGACAGCTGGTGAGGAAGGGTAGGGTGAGCAGCGAGAATTTGAACAGCAGGACGACCTGGACTGCAGAATCCACGAACTCGCAAAGGGAGTAAGCAGCAGCAGAAGTACTGGTACTGTTCCTGTTTAGAGGAGATCAACCATCGTAATACAATTTACCACCGAAAAAGGGATTCGAATCAAGCCTTAATTGAAGTCAAGGTACGAAGTACTTCGTACTCCGTATTATCTCTCCCTGCCCTTTTGGAAGGGAGACCGCCCGCTTTTGATGGACGCGCCTTGGATACCATTTTGGTCGGATTATTAGAATACCCCGTTGGTAATAGCATGAGCATTGTACAATCGCACGAAGCAGGGAATAATACAAAGGTACTGGATTAAGACCCATTCCCCATTCCCCATTTCTTGACCTCCCGCCTCACTTCCCGGTCACACTCCGTTACTTTTTCTTGGGGACTTCCATCAATTCTCATCAGTGAATGTCTTATCTCCTCCCCCTCCTCTCCCGCTCCTACTTCTCCTTTCGCACTGCCTCCTCATCGAATACCCCTAAATAACGACCGAAGCGCATTCAGAAACGACCGGGGATTCTCTCTACGGATTGACAAGGCCGGCCGGCCATTGTTCAGACTTTCGTCCGATTTATCGACAATGCCGTCCCTCTTTCGCCGGCGCCATGAGCCCGAGGACATCAAGCCTCTACCCCCCCCCTCAGAGGGTGTCGAGGTGTCGGGGCTCGAACATATCAAGTCTCTCGAACAAATGGAGAAGAAGGCTTACAACCTCGACCCGAACATGCCCTTGGACGTATTAAACGAACTCGATGCTGCTATCGCGACTGGAAATGTCGAGAAAGGAGCCGAGATTGAGCAAGCGCTTATGGACGACAACAGCCCCTATCCCGAGGTGCGTCTTTTTTAGTTTATCTTATTCTGCCGGATCAACGGGTCTTGCGATGGAAGGAAAGGAGAGGATAGTCAATTTCCCCCCGGGATACGATATTATTGCGACGGGTCTATTTGGAGTAGGCTGAGGAAGAAATATGGAATTTTCAGTGGTTACTGACGAAACACGATCGACGAAACAAAATAGGTTCGAGCCGTCGTCCGAAACTTCGATGTCGATATGCCCGCGAACACGATCCGCGCCTGGGTAATCGGAATGTTCCTTTGCACCGTCGGATCTGCCGTGAATATGCTTTTCTCGCTTCGCAACCCCAGCGTCACGATAACAACCTACGTTGTTCAGTTGGTCGCCTACCCTCTTGGCCTCGGCTGGGATCTTATCATGCCCGATAGGGAATGGAATCTATGGGGATTGAAGTTCAACCTGAAGCCCGGCAAGTTCAATTACAAGGAGCATGTCGTAATTGTCGTCATGTCGAATGTGAGTAAACATGAGTGATCGATGAAATACCATCCATTCCATTCACTTCAAGATGCGACGATTGAGATTCTCGTGGGGTGGAGAGAGGATGCGAAGGGATGATATATACTAACAACTTTGTTTCCTAACAGGCTGCTTATGGTGGTGGAGTCTTGTACGCGACCGATGTCTTGCTGGCCCAGCAGCTCTTCTACGGCCAGCACTTTGGCTGGGCCTTCCAGCTCTTGTTCGGTATTACGACCCTCTGCACCGGTTACGGTCTCGCTGGCCTCGCCCGTCGTTTCTTGGTTTGGCCTGCGTCCATGATCTGGCCTTCCGACCTCGTCAATTGCGCGCTCTTCTACACCCTTCACGATCACTCGCCCTCCGACCCATCGAAGACGAATGGCTGGAAGATTGGCCGTTATCAATTGTTCTTGATCGTTGGCGCCGCTTCATTCGTCTGGTACTGGTTCCCCGGTTGGATCTTCCAAGGTCTCTCCTACTTTTTGTGGATCTGCTGGATCGCGCCGAATAGTGTTATCGTGAACAAGCTCTTCGGCGGTCTGTCCGGATATGGCCTCTTCCCATTGACTTTTGTATGTTTCTGATCATTTACGCGTACTCTTTTTTTTTTGTATGAATCTGCCAAATGCTAACCGGCGACTAGGATTGGACGGTTATTTCGGGCTTCCTCACCTCCCCGCTGATCCCGCCATTTTACGCCATCGCCAATGTCGTCGCCAGCGTTGTCGTCTTCTTCGTCCTCGTCTCGATGGGTATCCACTTCTCCGGCACCTGGTACGCCGACTACTTCCCCGTGCAGAGCTCCATCTCCTACGACAACACCGGCGCCGAGTACAACGTTAGCCGTATCCTCAACGACAAGTTTCAGTTCGACGAGGAGGCTTACAAGGCTTACTCCCCTCTATTCCTGTCGACTCAATTCGCGCTCGCCTACGGTCTGTCGTTTGCTGCCGTCACCGCCGTAGTTGTCCATGTGGCGTTGTATCATGGTAAGGAGATGTGGAAGCAGTTCAAGCTTGCGCGCCACCAGGAGGATGATGTGCATATGAGGCTTATGAAGAAGTACCGTGATGCCGAGGACTGGTGGTATTTTGGTAAGTTTTCCCAAACCTACCTCACAACTAAACCCTTCTCTCTCTCTCTCTCCATTTCGTCTCCGCCCCAAGCTTCACAAGTTAATCAATACTGACGCTCATGGCAAAAGCTCTCTTCGCCGTCATGGTCGCCATTTCCTTTGGCGTCGTCTCAGGTTGGCCAACCGGCTTCCCCGCCTGGGCTTTCGTTATCTGTATGCTTCTCCCCATCGTCTGGCTCCTTCCCATCGGCATTATCCAGGCCGTCACCAACATCCAGCTCGGCCTCAACGTCCTCACCGAATTCATCATCGGCTACATGGTTCCCGGCCGCCCCATGGCCATGATGATGTTCAAGAATTACGGCTACCTCAGCATCGGGCAGGCCCTCTACTTCGCGCAGGACCTCAAGCTCGGCCACTACATGAAGGTGCCGCCGCGCGTCATGTTCTCCTCCCAGCTCATCGCGTCGATCTGGTCCGCCATCGTCCAGATCATCGTGATGAACTGGGCCCTCGGCCACATCCCCAACGTCTGCGACCTCCAGCAGGAGAACCACTACACCTGCCCCGGCGGCCGCGTCTTCTTCACCGCCTCCATCATCTGGGGCGCCATTGGCCCCGCCCGCATCTTCAGCGGCAAGGCCATCTACCACAACCTCCAGTGGTTCTGGCTCGTCGGCGCCCTCGCCCCCGTCCTCACCTGGATCCTCGCCAGGCGCTGGCCCCGCTCTATCTGGCGCTACGTCAGCACCCCGCTCATCTTCGGCGGCGCCGGCCTGCTCCCCCCCGCCAGCGTCTACATCTACCTCTGCTGGGCCGTCGTCGGCACCGTCTTCAACTACTTCATCAAGCGCCGCTACACGGGCTGGTGGCTCCAGTACAACTACATCCTCTCCGCCGCCCTCGACTGCGGCCTCATACTCTCCACCCTCGTCATCTTCTTCACGCTGTACCTTACCTCTGCTCAGGCGCCGCAGTGGTGGGGGAACAGTGTCGCCGTTAGCTCGATGGATTATAAGGGCACGGCGCATAAATCGCATGTGCCGCCCGGTACGAAGATTGGTCCGACGGAGTGGCCTTGAGCGGGTCTTTCTGCTTTTTTTGAACCTTTCCCCTCTCTGTTTACGGAGTTCATTGGCTTTTTATTTCTCTTTTCTCTTCCGATAGGAGAGAGCTCTTTTTTTCCCTTGTATAATGATGCGAAATGGCTAGGGTATATGATTTTTTATATATGAACCGATATATGAACCAAGAATTCGGGAAACCTAGGAAACAAGATTGGGGATTGGGAACGGAGGTAGGAAAGGAAATGGAGGTTGGAGCTAATTCTCCTTTCCTGTAGATGGAACATGTTCCCGCGCCCCTGGTTTTGATATATCCTTCGATGTTTGGAATCGTTTTAGGTCTGGAAGGTTTCCTTCTTCTTGTTTACTGGCGTTTGAATGGTAGGAAGAGGAGCCTGGGGGATTATTAGCATAGGATTGGCGTGAAATTTATTGAAACCAGCCTTTTGGAACATATCACGCGCGTAAACTCGTAATCGGGACGAAAGGATGCTTAGCATGATACAGAGTAATACTCGATAAATCTCGTGCCAACGCAAAAACGCCAACCACGACACTATACATCAATGTCTGATAAAATACACAATAACCTGAAATACCATAAAATCCCGCATCCCGGCGCCCCTGTCCCTGACCTCCCGATTCCATCATGACACACTAAACTAAGAGGCAGGTTCAGGCGCATCTCCTTCCTCCTTCTTAGGCTCCTCAGACTTAGTCTCCCCCTCGGCTGCCGGTTGCTCATCGCCTCCTTCGGTCTTCGGCTCCTCGACCTTCTGCTCGACCTTGGGCGCCTCTTCGGATGGCTTTTCCTCGGCCTTGGGTGTATCTTCGGGCTTGGCTTCCTCCGAAGGAGCAGCGGCCTCGGTCTTTGTCTCGTCGATCTTGGTCTCCTCAAGTTTCAGCTCCTCGGGCTTTACTTCGGGAGCGGGGGGTTCGTTGGCCTTTGGCTCGTCCGCGGTGGGCTCCCGTGCAGGTTCTTGGGTAGGGGCGGCAGATTGAGTCTTGATCTCCTCAGCCCGCTTATCCAGATTCTCTACGAGGCTGTCGAGAAGACCAGGGCTTTCCGCGCCCTGGGTCTCAGGCTCTGGTTCTTTTGGCTGCTCCGCCGCGGGCTCTTTTGAAGCCGTGCTCTCAGGTTCCACAGGTACGGTCTCAACGGGGGCTTCTGGCACGGTAGTGGCGTTGGGGGAAGCTGATTTTTCGGGCTTGACCGGCGGCGAAGCTTCCTTTGGCGGGCTCGCAGAAGGGGCGGAGGCCAGTGCGCTAGTTTCCACCGGACCCGCCTGAGCGGCATCTGCCGTGTTACCCATGACTGTATCAGCACTCTCGGTCGCCTCCTGGGGCTTGCTGGGCGATGCCGCGCGAGGGACGCTTGGTTCAGTATCCTTGATCTCCTCCTTGGTCTCGCCCGCTTGCTGGGGAAGTTCGGGAGGTTTAGGAGCTGGCGCTGCCTCATCTGTCATAACAGCATCTATCTGCGCCGGCCCCTCTGTCTCGGCAGCCTTCGGCGGTGCAGCCTCCACAGGAGACCGGGAAGAGGGCTCTGTAGGGGACATTATCATGACGTTCTTCAGGGGGCTTCCTTCAATCCTCGGCGAACCCAATGGGGGGATGGGTAGAGGTGGAGGCACCAGATTCACCGGGCCAGGTGGCGGCACCTCGCCCGGTTTCTCGGTCGTCTCAGCAGGCTTGGGTTCATTGGCGATGGTCGGTGCATCAGTCATCTCCTGATCCTGGGCCTGCTTTTCTGTAGACTCAACAACTCCCAAGTCCTTGTCGTTCTCGTTCTCTTCTCCCTCCTCCACTTCATCACCCTCCTCTCCTTCGTCGCCCTCATCCTCATCATCTGAAGGAGCTGCAGAATTAGTCTTAGTATCCCTAGCTGCAGTATCATCTCCATCACCCTCCTGTTTGACAGTCTGTACACTATAGTTAGCATGGCATACACCAAAGGCTACAATCTAGGAAGGGAAAAAAAAAACGTACAGCCTCTCCCGTCCCAGCAGTGCCGTTATTAGATGTTCCGACCGTCGCCGCTGCCGCTGCAGATGTGGATCGCGTGCTCGGGGGCAACGGCAACTTCCTCTTCCTTCCACGGCCGGGGCCTTTGGGTTTCCTCTTCGGCGGCGGAGGTCGGCGCCGAGCAGGAGCAGGCGGCTGTGGCGCTTCTCCTCCGCTAATCGTAACGGGGGCAGCGACGACACTCGTGGCGATGATCTCTCCCTCGATCTTCTGACCCTCGACAAGAGTAACCTCCTGCGTGTAAGGGTTCCCGGCTGCATCGACTCTACGAACGGTCGCTTTCGTAATAGTGTTTCCAGAAGCCGGGGCCACAACGGTCTTCGAGGCAATGGTGATAGTTCCCTTCCTTCTCTTGGCAAGGTGGCTAATATCCGGGCCCTCCAAATTACGCGGTAAAGGTTTCCACGACTTAACAGTAAAGCCCGTCGTGCTCGGATCGTCCTCTTCCTTCTTCTCTAGCTTCTCGGCCGGGATCCCGTCGGCCTCGGGTTCTTCTTCCTCGGCGGGAAGCGGTCGCTTATAGAGCCGTCCGGATCGCGCGGCGCGTAGCAACTCTTGGCTGTGCGGCGGTAAGAGGTGCGCATCTTTGGGGAGACCGTGGGGGAGCTCGATGGCCCAGATGTCGTTTGCTTTCGTCGTCTCGGGAGGGGGTGGAGGCGCGATTCGGAGCCATTCTTCTCGCCATTGTCGCACGGGAAGACCTGTTGGATGAGAATAAGTATAACTTGTCTGGAGTATGACCCGGGTTAATAAACCAGAGGGAATGTATCAACGTACCCTCAAAGTCGTCGTGTTCCGCATAACCGGCACGATTAGCTCGTCTAGTCTAGATCAGCGAGCGTTGTTAGTTATTCGACATTGGACAAAGGATTCCGTGGCATCATCAAAACTAACACCTGGGGCCATTCTTCACAATGGCAGCCCGTAGCTGCGAACGTGGTAAACCACCAAATTTCTAAAACCGAATGATTTTCAGGCCGGGAATACTGCGAGGGAAGGATCGACGGTCGCGTGGCTGCCAATAGAACGGAGATTCCCCGATGGAATAAGCGCTGTCGAAGCGGAACTAAGGGTCGGAGGTAAGGATGGTGAGTGCCTTTGCCAAAAATAACCGTCAATATAAAGTGTGGTCGCGATTGTCCTGTTCCCTCTTCGAGTTATGGACAAACCAATTCGACGACTCAAATCTCGAATCGCGGCGCAGTCGCACTTGCCGTGTCGCGACGCCAGCCTTGCCACTTGTAGCTGTCACGTGATAAACGCACTGTAAGAACTGTGGGTGATTATTGAATCCCGTCACTTTAACTTGTACAGTACGCATTTCTACCCATACTATGCAGCACTTCGGCTGGCAATCTAGTTCCTGTATCCAGCATCTCCGGCTTCCTGTCGTGAAGTCGGGATCGATGAGTTCGGTCGTGAGAGAAAGCCAAATGAAGTCACCTAATCCAAAGAGCACACAACACTTTCCACGTGTAGCCAGTCGTAGCGGAAGCTAATAATCCTGATTACCAGCTAAAAGAGTAACAGAACACATCCAAGCCGCGGAAAAAAGTTGAGTAGTGAATCGCAAGTTGTTCAGATGCCAGGCGCCTGCTCTCCGCCTCCCTCTCCATTCATCAAGATTGGGGTATCGCTCCCAGTACCTCTTCCCTAATCATACAAGTATAATATAATCGACGTGTCGTTTCTTATCTTCAACCCCCAACTCCAGTCTATGCTTTTTCTTCTTTCGTCGTCCACAGTTTCCATCCCCAGTCGCCCTGCAAGGAACAATTCAAGGCCCCGTCTGAAGCCATAGGATCATCATAAAATGTTCACTTTATTCCTTGTTAGGCCTCCGCCCTCTTAGCGCCCTTCGCAGCAGAATTCTCCAAGACAAGCGGATCGAATTTGTAAAACTGGCTGATGACCGTCTGCCTCTTGACGACCTCGAGTTCTTGTCGTCCCTTGCTCAGAAGCTGAGTGATCTGCTGGGGGTCCTTCACCGTCATGTTTTCGCGGAAGGCATCTCTCGTTCGGCGTTTCGCGTATTCTCGGAAGTTGTAGGCGGAGAATTGCCGGCCTTGCCGGAGGAGTTGGCGGTACTATTTGTCATTGATGCGCGTTAGTAGGAAGAAGTGCGCATGTCGGAGATGTGAAGATAGTATGTCACCGAGGAGGGGTGATGGGGAGGGACTTACAAGAGAACGGGCTTGCTGGGCGGTATTGCCCTTTAACGCGGATGCGGCTGACATTATAACTGTAGAATTGCTTGCGGTTCGATGTAACAGGGAGGAGAGGGTGTGCAAAGAAAAAGTTGGAGGAGAAGATCGGAGCTGGGGGGATTGATTGATAAAATAAGCTTGTTTGGAGGTGGGAGATTTTGGAGATGGCGGAATTTGTAATATTCCGCTTGTTACCTCCGTCGCCCGTTCGCAAGGCCGAACGCGGTTGACGTAACCAGCTACAAGTGGAGGCAAGGACCACCAGCGCCAGATGAGCGAGCACTCCGAACCTCCGCCAACACATTGTGTCAAATTTGAGCTCTGTTTGATTCGGCATTTGGCTTCGACGGGACTAGTTTATGAGCACGTCTTGCTGCGAGATGATACATCGACGACTTCGGAAAGAGTGCAATTGTGAGGACCTACAATCCCGAGCATCACTTCTTAGGGAAATCCAACAAAAATTCGCCTCAAATTATACAAGAGACGCCATTTCCTTGAATTTGAAAAAGGGGAAAGGCAAACTTGATCGCTCCGTACGTCAATCGCAAGGAGCGCTTCGTCCTTCGGCAACGCTACGAGAGGATCACCGTGGAGTAAATGAGTGGATAGGCTTGACTGAGCTTACCACGAAAGAGCAGATATATCTCTTATGTGGACGCATATATACTATCCAAAAAGGAAGAGGCAAAAAATATGTACATCGAACCAAATCTGTGTACAAGAATAGAATAAAGTGATCCTGCCGAAAGAAGCAAATGCAACAAAATGCAACCGAAAGAACGCCCCCGAAATATGCGCCTATATACAAAATATGTACTGTTGCTGCAGATGAGCTTCAAGGAAGTCCCATCAAGAGCGATTCCAAGTCCCGATATCTCGGAGTCCTATTTGAAAGTTAGCCGGGAAATTGATAAAAGAGACTCGGGAATATCGAGAAGCACCTACCCAAGCCCCGTTACTGGATCCCAGCCTTCTCGAGCAGAGAATCCATCCGTGGAACATCCGGGGTTGCGGCCGAATCTGATATCGTTGAAAACACCAGGGTTCGCATAGAGCACTGGATTGACGAAACCGACAGTGGATTTTCCGGCTGCCAGACGCTTTTCGTTTATGAGGGTGAGCATCGCTGCAAAAACGGGAGCCGAGGCTAGCAACAAGGCGTCAGTATTCTACCATGAATGAGGAAAAGGACTCTGGAAAAAAGACATACCTGACGTGCCGTATGAAAGGGTAAAGTTCCCGTTAACACCTGTAACAAAGTTGGCTCCATTGGCACTAACATCCGGATATCCTCTCGTCGTCCTCGAATTATTGTACCGATCCGATCCGTAAAGAGATCCAGCCTCCCGGTGATATCCCTCCACGGCTCTCCTCTGGTATTCCGGCATAGGAAAGACATTAGAGAACCCTCCACCCGACCGAATCACCTTCTCACAGGCCACTTCTCCGCTCCGCACCGTCGATCCCTCCATAACTTCCGTAGCCCCCACCGAAGTCACCCACGGACACGTACTCGGAAACGACGGGTTAAAGATCCCACCCAGGGAACCATGCTGATACGCTCCCGTAAGCGGATCGAAGCACTGGTTCTTGTTGCCCGCGACGCCAAAGTCTCCCGATGCGAACACCATGGAAACGCCCTGAAGGGCGAGCTTCATGTACTCCGCGCATTGCCGCTCCTCGTACCTCACGCTTAGGTCGCCCTCGTTGTAAGCGTAGCTCGTGGAGATGACGTTGACCAGCGGTGCCGTGCCGCAAACGCGCTCCTGCGGATACTGGCCGTCAATGTTGGGGTCTTTCGATCCGCCGCCTTGGAAGTTGCAGTAGCTGCCGTCGATGGCGTCTAGGAAATTGTTAAAGCTGCCTCCTTGGACCGTGTCTCCGACTTGGTAGAGGGTTACGCGCTGAGGGTAGATTAACGCCATGGCGAACTCGAGATCTAACGAGGATTCCCCGTTGTAGAGGTAGGATTGCTTTTCCGTCTGCAGGACGGCGTCGGCGATGAGGTGGACGATCGGCGACTTGCCCACGAGTCTCGGCTCGTACTGCTCGAAGAAGAGGTTCAGGTCTTCCTGCAAGAACGACTGGGGCGTGTATTCTACGATTCCTAACCCGTTGGCCGGCCACTGTAAGGTTCCCGGCGGCATGCCGTAGAGGGCTCGAATGCATGCAGGCGTTATCATGGTGTCGCAGTCCATCAAGCTCGCGAGGAAACTGGGATGCTTGACGATCTTTCCCGGCTTGGGTAGACTCCCGCTTGCAGGATCACCCAGAATGGCCGTTATTCCAGGTCGAATCCCTTCCGCCGGGTGCAGCAAATCAGTAGATATAGGCACCCTTTTCTTTAATCTTGCGAGTTTCTCTTCGGAGAGTGGGATTTTGACGCCGTCGTGTGAGTCTCCAAGCCGTTGGTTGAAGTGCACCGTGGGCGTGATGATATCGATGTGCTGAGCGAGATGTTTGGGGACAGAGTACCCGTCGCAGGCGACATGCGCATGGCCGGACTCATGATGAGTGAAAATGTGGTATTTTGCCTCGAGCAAGGCCTCAACCTCATCTCGTGTCGCCGTGAAAGATATCCAGTTCCTAGCTCTCGAGACGGTGGTTCGATTCCGATCGATGCCTTCATCTTCCAGCCATGCAAGAACGGCATCTATTGTAGCTTCCTCCGGCGCAAATGTGTCAATGATCTTCTCTCTGGACCAGTGCCGCCCATAGGAGGGCGACTTCGGATCCGCAATCTCACTGACGAACTCATTGGCCTTGTCAAGGTTCCTCTGCGTCAACCCGATTCTCACAGGCAAGGAGTAAGAGCTTGGTAGGCGAGTATATTTGGACCAATTTGACCTGGCTGACCTCTTCTCGTGTTGGACATGCTCGATTACCGAGCGAGATGACACCGGACTGGCTATCACTGCCAGAGCGGAGGCGGTTATCGCGATCAGAAAACCAGGTCTCATTGTTCACTTGATGCTCCAACTCCCACAGAGAAACCCGGGGGAAGACCATCGCAGGATGAACCTAGGGGACATCTCTACCAGTTGTAGAAAGTGGCGAGTACCTGGGCCAGATATGAGGAACCAGACAAGCACACGCGTACCCTCCATTGGGAATTTTACAAGGTAAATTGATCCCCGGTTTCTACGAAGGATCCAGTATGCCGAGCCGCTCCTCGATACCAGTTTGGTGGGCCATCTTAGCTTGGCCCATCCCAAAAAGACAGGTAAATAATATGCTGGGCAAAACTCTGTGTGTGTTTTTCGGTCCCACCGAGGACAATAGCATGAGCACTGCAGGACATCCCAGATAGTGAATGAGTGAGCACGGTGAGCCGAGGGAACAAGGCTTCGCTTCGGGAATTATTCGAAAATTAAGCGATCTCATAGGGCAATTTGTGTCATCCTGATATCGGAAAGAGTGGTCGCGAAAGAGGAGCATGGCTAAATGGGATCAGCTTCTTTTCCTTCCTCTGCCAAACACTAGATGAATTGCGGCGTTGTATACAGGTAGCTTGCCCCATTTGGGACAGTTTGGGATGGTTCCGTCCAGTGAGGGAAACCCCCGCCTTATTATCCATCCCGTGTGTTCAAGCAAGCATATGAGGGATGGGGGCCACCTCATGCGTCTAGTAATTAAGGCACCATCTAGCCCGAAGAGTCTTGGGTCGTAGTGTTTATTTTTGGATTCTTGCTTTACCGACGAATATCGGAGTGACATGGTTGGGGAGGGTGTGATCTTGTGCGAGAACACTCTTAAGAGCTGACGTTTGGTGTAACCCGGGACGAGCAAATTTAGGAAGGACGGAATGGATTCTCTCACCACAGGAACACGGCTATATACTGATCACATGGGCATCGAATCGGATCTTGGAGTGTGATTGGGTTTGTGCCCCTTGCAGACATTGAAAGGGGGAGAGAGACCGATGTGGTTTCTTCATCAATTTTCAAACTAATGTGGTGTCTTGGCCTCGACATATTTCTGGAAGGTGAGCTGTTGCAAGGCGCGTTGCTCATTGATAATCTGCCATAGTTCCTCGTTCGGTTCATTACCCCCTTGGCTCGAGGGGGTGCCTGAATTAGACTGCTCCAGACCGAGTAGGGCAGCTTCTAGTACATCTGGAGGAAACCCCTTGGAGTTTAGCACCCGACCGAACTTGGTCTCGTCGGCGAGGCTGGTCTCTAATTGCGCCGTAAAGGTATATTGCCTCTCTGCTCGGGTGGGCTTGACAACGGTGTGGATCTTGATGGGCTTCTTCTCCGCCATCGGCTGCGAGAACACCAAGTTTGTGACAGGCGAGTTTAGATCTGCAACCTTGGTCGGATGGCCGTCGCTCGCCAAGGTCCATTGGAGCACCTTGCCCTTCGAGTGGCCAGTAAGCAAGGTTGTTCCGTCGAAACTAGCCGCTATGCAGGAAGCCGGTCCGTCGTCGGCCTCAGCAACTCCAAGTGGCGTGGTGACCTGGACCGCGGTTGAGGAAAGGCCTTCGCTGCGGGGGCCAAGGAGAGCTTTGTCTCCGAAGAGCTCGACCGCATAAACGGAACCATCCTCTGAGGCTACAAAGATAGCTCGAGCGCAGGGATCTAGGCACAGACAGAGCGGTATGGATGGAAATAGGAGTGTCCTCAATGCCTCGCCTGTCTGGTAATTCCAAATAATGCACGTCTTGTCCTTGCTGGCAGAGATGCACATGGAAGTTTCCGGATTAGTGCTTTTTGAGATGACGACAGACGTAACGGCAGCCCTGTGATTTGAAAAGGACCGGTCTGGTTCATAATCTGCCCGAACATCCAGGTCAAGAAGATGAGGTAGCGACCAAACGTGAACGTTCGAGTCGTCGGATCCTGTGAGTATGTGATAAGATGTAGCTGCCAGGCAGGTTATGGCCTGAACGTGGCAAGCAGGGGTGGCGACCTGGCGGCCTGTGCAGATCTGTAGGTAAAGACATACACAGTGAGTAACTAGGCACGGACAAGAGCGACTAAGGGTAGAAAGGTGAGAGATATAAATTCAACTTGAGAAAAACCTACCTCCCATAGTATCAGTCTGCCCTGAGCCGTGCCCAGGAGCAGGACATCTTGTATCAAAGCGATAGAAGTTATTTTCTCTTGGAAGGGAATTAGGGCTTCCTGGTTTCCACGTATCCTCGAATAGACATGGACATGAGCCTTGTCCTTTTGCGCCGCAAAGACATGGGAGTCACTGACAGCCAGGCAATTTGGAGATGTGGAACTTTTCTTGAACGTGGATTTCGCGCTCAGTGTGGGCTGTAACTGGTAAGAGTAGATCCCTACATCCCTTGCTATTTCCGTCCGCGAGGAGAGGGGAGGTCCGCCGGTGGAGGCGAAGAAGGACTCGGAAAGCATTTTCACAACGAGCCAAGCCAAGGCGATGAAATATATGTATGTCTGTGCCACGTCGGCACCTTAGATGAAGAATAATTGGGCTTGAGTGTAGGTCAAGGGGCCCCCGTGATGTTAGGGGCAACGAGCGCAACGACGAGCACCGTTTCACGACACGGTCGTGTACACACGAAACGAAGGTACTTCGTATAGGTGGTGTCCAGACCGCAACTAGGTCGCACAAGTCCGGGCAAGGGAGAGGAGACACTAGGCTCGATATCCGTATGGCATCACCGGGCTAGAGCCGCAGATGAGCGTCGGGATGAGGCGATAACTCGACTTAGCCTGCCGAAGACACCGGCCTCCAGATACCCCGTAGGGGCCTATCAATTGGGAGATTTCTCGGAACAGATCTGCAAAAGTCTTGCGGGAGCCTTGAGATGAGGTCTTGATCCCTTGGCTAGGTCAATAGGTATCGGCAATGGGGTCCCGTCGTCAAGAGATGAAGGATGATGGTGACTCCGTTTCTTGCGAGCTCCGAAATGCTTTTTCTACAGAGGAGCGAGTGAAAAGCGAGTATGTGGCTTGATGGATGGTATTGTGTGTGGGTTGAGATGATGTGAAGCTGTTCCGTCCCATGCGGCTCTGAGGTGGAAGATTTTTTTTTTCGAAAGGTTCCAATACATTCAGACCCTGACCACGCCGGCACAGGCTGGTGTGGGGCGTCTACTGGTTACTCCCAACACAGTCCAGTCCATATTACTGAACATCGAATTTGACAAACTCAGCCTCAGAGACAAAGAAAGGACTTAAGCATCACACGAATCAATCATGATGAATATAATATCGTAACTGTAATGTGCCATCAAAATTCTCCACCAAAACGGGTATATTACTCGACGTACTTGTACCTAGGTACAGGATAGAATGTTTGAAAGGAAGGAGCAGAACAACCAGCCCCAAGCCTCAACTGTCATCAAGCAATTCAACCTCGCCTTATCAAATCGTACACTATCACAGTCGAGAGCACAACCAAATCTTTCACAGAACACGAGGCCTACACGTACTGAGGGTGCGGGTGCAGGCGCGGTCCTCGTCATCGCTAACCGTTTCTGCATCAGCCGTTCCCTTCAACGCCTGGATCTTGGATCATTGACATATGAGTCGTTCGATATTCGATGCATCGCTCGCGAACATGTCACTGACCTAGTAATAATATCAACACGACCCCCTGCATCGGCATGCGGAGCAAATGAACGCTGGCAACCCACCTTGACCGTCACCATGAAGCAGTTGCTGACTCGGTGCATTCGCCGACTCCCGCATCCCGCAGCATTCAATTTCCCACGCGTGCCGACTCGGATCATTGATCCATTCCGGCACAGACTCCGTCTCTCGGGCATCAGAGGAAGGATTAGGCAATGTCAACCGGTCTCGGTCCTAGCACTTCATTCACTAGATTACCCGTCAGTTGTCCGCACGAAACCAAGGCGCGGTATTCATCAATGCCCTTACGCCTTTTCAGCCCTTCTTGTGAGACTATTAGTCGGACCTGCTCCTAGTACATGGCCCCAATATTCGGCCAGGCCCTCATCTCTAACACGCCGCCTGTCATTACGCCAACGATAACGAGTCAATCTCTTGCAGCTGCCGATGACCCGCCCTTTGCTGCCTCCTCTTTGTCGCATGCAGAGCGCATTTAATCCTTGTTAGCGCGTCCACTCAGAGCATGGATGCCCGGTTAGTGTTTCTCTCCTTCCTTCTCCCTTTCTCAGAGCGGTAACCTCTCTCTGTGCCAATCTTATGTTTTATGTTCCTCTCTCTTTTCTCACACCTTCCTGCCATTCTCACCAAATCGTGGCTGCTCCTTCGCCTCTGATATTATTCTGTGAAACGATTGGTACCGCGGAGCTCTCCATTGCCCAGTGGTGGCGGAACTCTCCTCTTCTCATCCAGATAGAGCATGGAGCAGGTATTTCGCATCGTATTCCCGACCTAAACTCGCATTCTACGCCAAGGTCTCACTTCGTGAGAATAATGCTACGAAGCATATCTTCGTCTTACCTTACACAGCTCCGAAGCCTTCATCACACCTGGCTCCCCTGCGTTTGAGTGCCGCAAAAACGTGGCCGCCTTTGTCCTGACCATGCTCTTTTCTCATGGAAGTCCAATCCCTTTTCTGATATACACACACTAGTTTCAGACAAAAAGCCTGCAGACGCTGCATTGATCGGCATACGCTACTGCTGGCCATCGATGCCCCAACTCCATTCTGTACCAATTCTGTACCACCGAATGCGTGGAGCAGAACAGTCGAGTTCTGACCGAGCTGGCTGGCCAGAGCGTCCAGCACCGGCTGGGGGACCATCGATCCGACAAACGCCTCACTACACTAAGAAACGCCTCCACGACCCGCTCGTTCGAACTCTGGTCATAGTGTAATGGTAGGCATCACGCTAACAGTAACAGGAACGACGAGGTCTAAACACCCGGGGTTGGGGGTCTTAACTCCCTCTGAGCAAAGACGATGTTGCTTTCCGGAGTCGGTGGCGGAGGCTCGACGAAAATGGCCTTGGCTCAATTCTCGTGTTCCTAAGCCGCTGCGTGTTATCTCGTCCCGGGAACATCTTCAAGCCTATCACCTTGGTCCACTCAGCGTCCAGTGCCGGTTCGTTCATACATCGAGGATCCCTTGATGCCAACACCCGACACGACTCGATGCTTTCCAATCTAACTGGGACCTTAATGTCAGCCACGTGTAACCCCTTTCTGAGGCGACCTCCTGCACCCGAAAGTAATAGGCACCGCGCAGAAGCAGTGGAGAAGCTCGGGGCATCTAGCGAGCCAGTTCGTGGCAATGGCGACGAACGGACGACCAACCGAACCTGCCGCCTTGCGCCTTCTCCGCTTCATGGTTTTTGATATTGCTAGTGCATATAGAGATCCCCATGATCGATCAAAATGGTGTTGATATCGAGGATCAATAATCGATGCCCAACCTTCTTTCTAGGCGTGCAAGTACACCTTCGTTAACTCCGTCTGCCACCCACCCATGAGAGGGGGCGTGCGGAGCTGAGGGCAGGCAAGTCCGGCAAGTCCACGAGATTTCAAGCCTCTCTGCCAGGAACCAAGAATATTATCTTCCTTCGTCTAATTGAACCGAAGCATCGGTCTGCTAGAGCTGCTTCTTTTTACTTTTTATCTACCCATTTGGTCTAGCTGCTGGCTGAACTGGATTCGCTATTCCAATTCTACTTGAAAATATTACAAGAAGTTTCTTTGCTTTTCCGTATTGCCCACTAACATCTTTCTCGCTCTCTTCATGGCACTCGGTGTAATTGCTTTTCCTTGGCTCAACCATTGTCTTCGCCATCCACCCGATGCACTTGACCCCTCCCCTCGTACTACATCATTCTCAGCCAAATGTTTCGTCTCAGGCATCTCGTGAAATCTACGAGTCGCCAAGGGGGCGCCTGACCTCGGAACTTTTGCGGCGCGGGAGGGAGGATGTGATTACGTCTTATATCAATACTCTCCCAGGCACCCCCTGTTTACACCTCTTGAGTCGCTTAGTAGCTCTGTGTCCAATCGCTTAATCAAGCGTCCACTCGCATTCAAAAGCAAAAGCCCCCGAGGACTATCTCATATATACGCATGCATTGTCTCACTACTGGGCCAGCTGGCATTGTCTTTTTGCTCCTCGCTTTTCCCAAAACTGATATTTATACCACACTGTACGTGTGTACAACATAGCCTGCCGTTGCTGCTCTTGCTGGAGCCATTCTTTGCCTGCCATCCGTTTGACTCTTTTGACCCCTTCAACACCTTCACTCCCTATATTTCCTCTAAGCAGTTGTACAGAAACTTTTACTTCTAACAACCTTCAATCCTCACTTTAGAGCTCAGGGCACTGAGACTTTACTTTCTGGTTTTCCTTATCCAGTATCATTGGTGCCTTTACTCAGTTATATCTAGAGTTTCTACCCATCTGTGTGCCATCTGGTGATGGACATGGAATCTCCTTCCTTTCCACAGCCTGCTCTTGAGCCTGAGCATCTTTTATCAGATCCACTCTTGTGTTCAGCAATGGATGTGAAGTGTTCCCCTTCTCCAATGTTCTCTCAAATTATTGAGCCTGCAATTCACATATCAGACTCAGTAGCACAGGAGGTGGTGGAAGGCTCAGAACCTAAGACAGATTGCACCTTCCCTGAGTTCCTTGTGCATGACTTAGGGGCATCGACTGCCGTCTTTGCTGCGAAGAATATGACGGCAGGACCTCCTGCCACCAGTGCCTTCTCAATTAGGACCCAGCAGGCCATGCTTCCGAAAGTGTATGGCCCTATCTCTGCTGCTGACCTAGGGCTTGGTTATCCTGGTGCACACTACCTCGCATCACCAAGTCCAGAAATTCGATACCAACCGCTTCCTTTCCACACTCGAACACTCGACCCCATCGAAGAGCAGACGCGAGCCGTGGTGGATCCAACAGAAAACATCGGCTTCGGGGCAAGCAACGACGACTCTGATTGGGATTCGGCCTCGAGTAGCCGTTCATCGAGCATCCTGGAGCCCCCTTCTGTCAGAGGCCGCGAAGTTTCCGTCATCACGACTGCCACATCCATTGCTTCGGGCAGACTATCAAGAGCCTCTTCCCATAAGCCCACCAACCTGGAACAAAACGCCGAAATGAGCTGGATTGACGTGGATTCGGACTTGGACGACCCCGAATCGAGGGAAGACGAAAACCGGGCCAGTTCAGATTCACCCTCTACAAACCGACTGCCTGTCTGGCCAGAGGCTGATAACCTCACTAATCCATTTGCAACCCCAAGCCCGGTTCCAAGTGTGGAGAAGGACAATCTGATCGAAACACAACAAACATCTGCCCACTGTGTCCCCAAGACAGAGGATCGTATGCCTCTCTCCTCTAGCAGAGTCGCCAAGCGCCTTGTGGCACGGCGACGACGAGGCGTTAGAATGGTCTCGGATGCGCATCGCCTAGCTCTCTATTCTAGAAGCCTCTCGGTTGTAGACAGGGACTTTGTTCTGGAAGGTGAAACTGAGATGCCCGCGCTGGTGCCTTTTAATTCAGTTATAAATCTTCGGGCCACGGAGAGCTTTCGAATGAATTCGGCCTCCTTATCTGAAGAAGTCAAGCAACGCGGTGAACTTGATAGGCACCAGGCCCCCTTTTCAGATGGTAAGGATGGCGAGTATCAGACGGGCGCATACGTCTCCGAGGCGACAACTAAATATGCCCCAAACCATCGCGCGTCACCACAACCACCCTCGAAAGGGCCCCTAGTCATTAATGTGCAGACTTGGCTCGAATCATCGGTTGGCCTAATGGCGAGCAGCAAAGGAGACGACGAGTCGACGCTAGGAATCCCCCTACCCCCCGACGTTGTCGACAATCTTCGCATATCCATAGCCTGTTTCCCCGATACCATGCTTTTAACGTCGAGCTTGTCTATTGACACTATCCGGACATATTCGCGAAAACTCAAGACCCCGATGCTCGACTTGGCGAAAGAAAGTTCTTCCGCCAGCCCGTTCCAGTCTCCACGACGGTGGGGATTCGGTCGCATTCGATCTTCCAAGCGTAGCAACGGATCTACATCGGTCGCGGGTCAAGATGCCGCGAGCGACGGCTTGTCTATCGAGGACAAAGCCTCACTTAACAACTTGCCATCTGGCCTGAAGGCACCTTGGGCGCCTTTCCGGACCATCTTTGATTCCGGATCTGACTACCTCTGCGATGCTCTCTACGCTCACCTCGTTGTATACAACTACATTGTGAGCCTCTATCCGAAGCAGCCGGTACCTGTACCTAGTCCCACCCGACCGCCGTCTTCGCGGAAGCCCAAAGACGACTGCTCCGACATCCCCCAGAAAGCCGCCGCCTTCCTCGGCATCACGACCACGGAAGAGAGCCGTCCCGAGACACCAACCCCTTCTCCGTCTCGCCCCGGCACAGCCTCTTCGTCCTCCCGAAATAAGCTCAAGTCAAAGAAAGCAATCTTGCGAGTACCGTCTCTACTCTCCCTCAAGCCGCCTCCTAGCGTGCGTACCGCCCGGATGGAGAAGGCCGAGAACGCCATGAGAGATCTTCTTACGGGTCTGGCGAGGTGTATTATTAGATTGATATACACTCTGAGAGAAGGTAGGGATGAAGTCGTTGGGGAGGAGGAGGAGGCTGGGGAAGTGCATGCGGATCTGTTTCTAGTGAGGGCGCTGTGTGAAATTGTTAGGGCTGGTGAGGAGGGTCAATGATTGATGATTTTGGGGTGTAAGATTAGAGGGCAGAAAATGAAAAGTACGAATGACTGAATATTCTTATCTGAG
This sequence comes from Scedosporium minutisporum, assembly GCA_034774675.1. Taxonomy (NCBI): domain Eukaryota; kingdom Fungi; phylum Ascomycota; class Sordariomycetes; order Microascales; family Microascaceae; genus Scedosporium; species Scedosporium minutisporum. Next base: position 30,128 of record SJVG01000426.1, read on the forward strand.
TGCCATGCCATGCTAAGCTATGTCGCATTGCAGCATTGCCGCACAAAGAGGTAAAAGACTAACGAGCATGGCAGTGGCGAGAGAGATCGGACCATTCCGTGGCACAATGAGACGCATGAAGAATATGGTGATGGGGGCTAAACTGGATGACATATCAACGCTTCCTTATGCTTCGTGCCACATCTTTTGCCAGAGTTTCATAACCTACATAGAGAGCCGGTTAGATAAATCTGCTTGAATAGCTTCTTGAACTCACCAGCATCTCAACTCCAAGTCCATGATGCATTGGGCCAACCAGAATCTCGAGATTTAACGCCATGCAGATGTTGGGTCGCTCAGCGCATCGGAGGTGATATTCGTTTTGCACAAACCTAATGAGCAGCGTGTTTGATATGAGCCAATCAATTGGTTGCAAGGGTGATGGTGTCACACGACTTCGAGATGCAGATCTTCATCTTTGATTCTTGACTTGTTGCGCTCAGAGAATTAGCCTTCCAGGTATCAACAATAACAAGAAGCACGCCGGTTTTTGACAGTAGCTCGGACTGATTTTACTCTGGTATCTATCCTCATTCCATCTCTTCCCTTTACATATTGCCACACACATCGGGTCAACAGATATCAATGCCCCTCTCCACCTCTCTCTCCCAAGCCTCGCTGGCTGCGACGATCCTCGCATCCACCATCGGAACCTACATCTCCCTCTCCCC
>SJVG01000427.1:0-30763 GCA_034774675.1 Scedosporium minutisporum
ACTTAAAAGTGGACAACGGTGGCGACTACTTGTGAAGTTCCTCGGGGGCCGGCGGCCTCGTTACTCCTCTTCCAGCATTTCTAGGCGTCGGTTCCCTACATCAATTGATCAGATATTTATCCCCAAGTCAGCCCCGTGAGTACCACCAATAAACACGTCAGGTCGGAGTGGGGTTGAAAATGTTGGGATGCGGGAGGCCAACCTATTCTGCCCAATTTCGATGCCCAGCATACCATTTATCCTAGATACGGGGTATATCGGGACAGCAGAGAAGAGCTGTCAGGCGAGCGATGCGGTGGCTCTCCTGGCATCCCTCAATCCTCTATTTCTCTGGTCTTAACCAGAGCCTCATAGCTTGTAACACCAGCTTACTGTCAGGGTGCCATGAATAGTGCCCGAGTCCATCAGCGGGTGACCTTGGGGAATTTGTACTTGTCTGATATTTTGATACTGCTATGTCACATCATCAGGTTCACCTCGGCGCTGCGTGTGATAATGCATAGTAGATGACAGCTCTCGACGCAGAGGCAGTGTTGAGGCTAGATGAAGTTCTGGATGGGTGTGTCCCGCGGAAGAGCAGAGCTAGTCTCGTGGTCTACCTGCAGGAATGGAGTCCGCTGCAGGGGGTAAAAGCCGGAATCTGGGGTATTCTGCATACCCGCTGGCCCGATCTCTGCTGGTTTCCAGGGTATCCTAATCATCGCCTAGGAGGGGGGAAGCAACCTAAGAAGCCGACTAGAGATTGAGCCGAGGCTGGGAGGGCCTAGGTCCCGGTCCGCCAAAAAAAGCTACCAGAACTACCAGAGCTACTAGGGTCATGGGGAAAGGGGGAGTGTGAGTGACCTCATCGCGCAAGGATAGTGCTTCTGCAAAATAAGCGCATGTACAGCAAATATTGCCCTCCCGCGAGACCCGCGTATATTTGGAACGAGTGGATGAATCCACCATCTCTTCGGAGATCCTTATTCCCAATTTCGCACCATAATCCATCACTACTCGCACGCCCTGCCTGCTTCCCAGTCGATCCGCACCATCCACAAGCCACAATGTCAGAGTATCTTACGTCTCTTTTCACCCTTTCTGGCAAAACCGCCATCGTCACCGGCGGCACTGGTGGACTAGGTCTCTATATGACCCTTGCCCTCGCCGATGCGGGCGCCGACATCGTCTCCATCGAGTTGCCTAACGACCCTAGATCAGGACTCCTCGCGGAGGGCGTGCAAAAGGCCGGGAGGAAGTTGTCCGTCTTCCATGCCGATGTCTCGGAAAGCGGCTGTCTCCGGCAGACGTTTGCCAGGATTTGGGAGGCCGGCCACAACCCAGACATTTTGCTCAATTGCGCTGGCATCAATCGTAGGGGTAAAGTGGAGAGTTTGACAGATGAAGACATTGATGCGGTAGGCTTGTTCTCTTCTCTCTCTTTCTCTGTTCTCTTTCTACCTCTCATACCATTTATGGTCGGATATTCTCCATCGGACTTGAGCCCTAACGAGCAACAAATCTTTTGCAGGTTTTCGCAATCAACCTCAAGGCTAGCTTCGTGGCCGCCCAGGAAGTCGGGCGCCGGCTGCTCCAACTCGGGCGGCCGGGAAAGATCATCAACGTGGCCAGCATCATCTCTTTCATTGCCAACATCAATATCAGCGCATACGCGGCGACAAAGGGCGGCGTGCTTCAGATGACGAAAGCTATGAGTAACGAGTGGGCGAGCAAGGGAATCCAGGTCAACTGCATTTGCCCGGGGTGAGTACACTACGAACCAACCTTCCTGCGGTAGAAATAATGGAGGGTTAGGACATGCGACGGGTAGGAACTGAGAGGCTGATAATGCGGGATAGGTACATCAAGACCCCCCTGACAGAGGTCTACACGCAGGACAAGGAGTACAGTGACTACATTTTGGGACGGACTCCGGCTGAACGTTGGGGTCTGCCCGAGGACTTTAGAGGGGCAATTGTATTCTTGGCGAGCCAGGCAAGCGACTATATCACGGGCACCAGCATCGTCGTGGACGGAGGACTTCTTGCGAAGTAGAGCGTACGCACGAGAAACGTGACAGTGCAACAAATGCATCAAGAATTACTATCAGTCAATAGCTTTCTCATTTACTCTCTGCCGATGTATCCCAGAGCCACTACATGTATTCGCGTCACTCACGATAAATTATTTAAAATGAAGGACAAAATTGTTACTCTAGATTATACTTCCTGTTCATTCTACACCGCATATCTAGTACTCGACATGCTGGTACCCGAAATCTGGGTCGTCAAAATAATACGTAGAGTCCCTGCCCTCGGCTTCCTTGACCGAAAAGCCGTTTCCCAGATACGAAAAGCGGTTCTTCTGCCGTGTCTCCCACTCGTAGTCCTCGTACCTGGGCTCCTCAAGCATGTGGAACCAGTGCACCCGGCTCCCGGGGTGCAGCGCCACCACAGGCCCATCAATCTTGCCATTCTTGAACCATGATCTGCAGTGCGTGCTCCACACGGTACGCTTCATAAAGGTGTGGATATGCTCAGTGAAGTCGTCGAGCGCGGCTTTCGTGGCGGTCATGTACTTGACGTCCTGGGTTTGGCACTTGTGAAGCATGCGGATGATGTACTTGGTGGCGTGTTCGATGATGGGGATAACGGAACCGTGGCCAATGGGTGCGTTGGGCCCGAGGTACACTATTGCAATCGCTTTTGTTAGTTGTGCTCGCCATCGGCCCTGGCATTCCTGGACGCGGAACTTACTGAAGTGGTTGGGGAATCCGGGCACAGCCAAAGATAGGTACGCTTCTGGAAGGTCTTTCCAAGTCTCTCCCAGGCTCGTACCGTTTTTTCCGATGACAGGGTACCGAGGCTGGAAGGAGATGTCGAAGCCTGTGGCGCAGATGAACATGTCGACCTTGATAGTTTCGCCTGTAGCGGTGCGGATCCCTTCCGGTACGATCTCCGAGATGGCGTCGGTGACGACGCGAACGTTGTCCTTGGTCAGCGCCTCCAGGTACCCGTTTCCTGGGGTAGGCCTCCGGCATCCGACTCCGAAAGTAGGAATCATGTATTTGAGGAGTGGGGAATTTTCACCGAGTTTAGACTTCATCTCATTGACGGAGAACTCTACGGCAGCGGCTTGCTCGGGGCTATCCTTGATGACGAACTTGAAGCGGCTGTTCAGCTCCGCCTCGACTTCCTTGCGGTAGCGGAGGTACGCCTCCGGATCCTTGCGGAACTCCTCTTTTCTCTCCTCGGAAACTTGGCACGTTTAGTAGGTCATTCAGTGCGATGGTGGCTAAGAATATTATAAAAAAAAGGAAAAAAAAAAGAGAAAAAAGAAGAATATAGGCATTTTGTCGTCGGACTTACACGCATAATTAGCTCCCCCTGGCCCAGCCTTGCTCTGAGCAAACCCGGCCGTTATCCAAGTCGGCGTTCGAATAAAAGTAACGAGCTGCTCTACCTCGGGCTGAATAGTGGGCACGATTTGAACGCCGGAGGATCCGCAGCCGAGAACGGCCACCTTCTTTCCCTTCCAGTCCGCAGCGGGATCCCAGGCGGCGCTATGGAGAAGCTCACCTTTGAACGTGTGCAGTCCGGGGATGTCGGGCCATTTCCAATTGCTCCACGCCGTTAGCGGTTAATTCTTTTCAGTGCAGGGAGCACAGGACGTACTTGAGGATACCGGAAGCGGTGATCATGAAATGGCCCCAGTCATCAATGACCTCCCTTGTTTCTGTGTTTTGGACCTTAATGTTCCAGATTCCCTTCCCTTGATCCCACCGCGCCTCAATGACCTTGTGATTAAGCTTCACGAATCTGTAGAGGTCGTGCTTCTTTGCAACATTGCGAAAATACTCTAGAATTTCTGGGCTCTTGGCGTAACTATGCAGGCTCGTCAATAACTGTAACAGCCCTCATTTCCTTATTATTTTGTCTTCTTTTCTTTCCCTTCTAACCGGGGAGGGGGGAGAGATTACGAAGAATAGGCGACCGCATCAATCAACCAGAAAAAAAAAGGAAAGAAAAAAGGGAAATGAAGCAGAAGAAGAGGAACAAGGCCACAGCGACTCACAAATGGCTCCAGTCCGGGGAGGGCTCCCAGGTGAACTGATAATTGTGAGACGGAATGTCGCACGCGCATCCCGGATACCGATTCTCGAACCACGTCCCTCCAATATCAGAGTTCTTCTCGTAAATCACATGGTCAACATTCTTCATGTGGCGGTGGATCTGGTGCGCCAGGTTGAGTCCGGAGGCTCCAGCGCCGATGGTGAGGACGCGGAGGTTGCGAGGTTCTCCTAGACGCTTTTCGCTAACGTTGTAGTTCTCTGCCATACCGTTGGAGGCAACGCCATTTGATACGGCTCCGGTTTCCGGGGGGGTACCCATTATTGCGCGTGATGACCGTGCGAAGAAAGTGAAGTGAGTATGTGCGCTTTAAATTTAATGGATAAGCGTAAGCGTGCGTGCCGGATGGGGAATAACTTGTCGTCTTTTCCTACAGCTTCCATCGCAAACATGATATACCCTAAGAAAGCCAGCAGCGCCGAGAAGGAACATGCAAGTCCCAGAGTCCAATTCTCGTCGAATCACGCTTCACTAGCGTGTCGCACGACACTAGACAACGACCGACTAGACTGAGTAGCGGCCTCCCCTCGTTTCCCCTCATCTCCCCCGGTCACCACCCCCAGACTTAGATCGGAGCTCGCTGCCGACTCCGCCTCTACATGACCAGAATTGGCTAGTTAGATCCACCCTCGAGAAGCCGAGGTCTCAAAAAAACGCGGGGTAAGCTGACCAGGGGACGGTTCGATTTATTTATAAAGATGAGAGAGCTCGGGAGCAAGCGCGGCGACAAATAACCTCGCCTTTATAGCCATGCGGGAGCTCCACGGGAAGCCCCTCCACTCCGAACCAACCTCTCACCCCACACCGCATCGCCAGCAGCGCCATCAGCAGCAACGGCAGCTGCAGTATATCGTCAAATGGCAGATCATGCCAGTGGATCAGTTTCACGTGCCCCGCCACAACCGAACAAGCCCGCGGCCGCGCGACGGCGCGCCAAGGTGGCCTGCAAGTCATGCAATGCAAGGCGGGTAAAGTGCGACGTGGCCGAGGTCCAGCCGTGCTGGCATTGCCGTACGCGACAAACGCCTTGTGAGTTGATCGACTCGAAGCGAGGCAAGTAAGTCGACACTGTGTACTCGCTCGATTTTGTTTTCCCCCTGTTTCCTTTTGTTTCTCCGTCTAGTGGAAGTTGCTGCGCCAAACGAATGAATGGCGACGCCATGATTAACCCGGTCTATGAGCGCCTAGGTACGTTCGAAAGAGGCCAGGCCAACCAGATGAATTTGAAGTGCAGAAACAAAGCACAGGGGACAACCAGGTCTTCAATAGGTCTGGGAACGACTTTGCCAACCGCAGCGCAAACCAGGCCTCCCCTCCACCCTTTGGGCCGGATGGCGCAGGCATATACAGTTCTGGCAGCACCAGCCTAGGAAACGGCCTAGAAACACCAGGAACACTGGGAAGTCAGGAAGAAGGACCGGAGATGCTCTTCGCCCGCATAGCGGAGCCCAGCCTCCCTGGACAGTCCCCCAACCACGTTCACGCTCCTCGCCGCTCCTATTATCTTGGGGGCTCTTTCAGCCTCGCTTACATCGTCAAGACCGTCTGCAGTCGCACCGACGGCGAGGCTGACGCCGTCAAGGTGCACTATCCCATCCCCCCAACCGTGGCGGATAGGCCCATCGCGGCGGTCCAGGGTCCATCACCGACGGCGGACGCTTTTGTCACCCCGAGGCGAGACGTAGCGGACCTATTAGTACACACCTTCTTCGAAAAGATCCACGTAGCCTTTCCTGTCTTCGATCGGAGGGCATTTTCGTACCAATACCGGCATGACGAGGCATCGGCCGTAGCGTTGCAGACGATATACTTTTTGGGTGCAACTGTCTGCGACGAGAGCCTGCTCTATGAGGCGGGGTTTAGTGACCGCAATACGGCGAGGCGAACCTGCTACCTCCGTGCAAAGGCGTTATACGACAGTGACTATGAGAAGGATCGCGTGACCCTTGCGTCTGTTCTCTTCCTGCTCGGGTTCTGGTGGGACGGCCCCGAGGACCAGAAAGACACTTGGCACTGGCTAGGGTGCGCCATAAGCTTGGCTCAGACGTTAGGAATGCATCGATCGTAAGTTGAACGTCACTAAACTTCGACATCGCCTCGCATAGACGCTAATCATCCGGTAGGACTGCTCAGTCCGGCATGAGCAGACGGGACCAATCACTGTGGAAGCGAATATGGTGGTCAATATACGTAAGAACTCCTTCATTATTGTCCCTCCATCTCCGGGTGTATAATTTCTCACCCGATGATACACAGGTCCGCGATCGGCATGCGGCCGCCGCCCTCGGCCGCCCTTGTCGCATCAGGGACGGCGACTGCGATGTTAAGATGCTGACGGACGAGGACTTTGATGTCGATGTCGGTTTCGACGATAATCTCCTCCCGGCGCAGGAGAAGTATCACACATCCTACGCCATTGAGATGGCCAAGCTTTCCATACTTCGTGAGTAAGCGCCCCTCGCCCCGGCCCTTGTGCTGTATACAAACGACACAACGAGACTAATCATACTCGTAGTTGGAGAAATACTACATGGGGAATTTAGCCTACGTTGCTCACTCCCCGCCTGCTACGATCGCGGGGCAATCCGCTCACGACTGGAGGAGTGGGAGGCACAACTTCCGCTACACATGAAGCGGATGCCCCTAGGTAGCTCGCTGGGGGCTCCATTTTGGGCTTCCATGTTGCAAGCCTCGTACAGGTATGAAAAACTGGATGTCTTCTTTCCGGTTCTCACAGGCGGTACTGATTCGCTTTGCCTAGTAATTGCCAGATTCTCCTGTTCCAGCCAAAGTCAATCGAACCGCTGTTCCCCTCGGATTCCGAGAGGGATGGGATGGCTCGAATGGCTGCAGATTCCGTGACTCGAATTGCCGAGGATCTCCTCTCGGCCGGAACGTTGAAATACGGTCAGCTTCACCTGTAAATGCCACCCACTCCATTCTGCGATCACCTCTATTAAATTGACTAAGCCCCGCTAACGCCCAGCAATAATAGCGTCCCCGCGTTGTTCGCGGCCCTCTCCATCCATACAGTCATGATCCGCAGAACTGAACCCATCCTCCGACAGCTTGCAGAGAACAAGGCGCGGCAGTGCATGCTTGCCATGAGCGAGCTGGCTAAGCGGTGGCCCGTTGGGGGCTGGATCTTGAGGCTGTTCATCAACCTTATGAGGCGCTTGAAGGAATCTAATCAAGAATGGGTTGATCCGTACGCGACGCATCAATCCAACGCCAGCAACACTCTGGCGACGAGGACAGACGTTTCTACGCAGCTGCCCTCTCCGCGGCAGGAACCTTCGATCGGGAACATGCTCTCCGGCCCAACGACACCCAATAGCTTCGACCGACCCGGGTCAAGCTATCAACAAGCGGCATTGATTAATGTGGCGCAGCCGAGGGACCAGGTGCCCGTAGACTTTTACCAACAGGCCGCAAGCCAATTGCTCTCAGATACTCTGTGGGCTGATGGGGCGGACAATGGCTACGATTTAGACTCGGCGATCTATAGTCACAACGCGATATATCCTCCCCCTCCTCCGTTCTAATGATATTTATGAAGAGATACCTATTATCCATGTTCGTTTCAAGACTGTCGTACCAACTCGCAGGGGTAGCGACATCGTTAGACACTGGTTAGCCTGTTTGGACGCGGACGGCCGCGAAGAGATCATCCAGTCTTGATTCTCGGAGTGCTGTATTTCCCAACCATCCTCTCAAGGATCTCTGAGGCTAGAAGGCTCATATCGACCCCCAAAAGATATAGTATTTGGATTTGATTATTTCAAAATTTTGGAAGAGGGAATGTTGTTGAAATAAAGAGAACACTTCCTTACTGGAGATTTTAGTATGTATAAAAGATGACAGTCTTTTAATACCATCACCTCTAAGGGCTTTATACGCGCCGCAAACGGTCTCATAACAGATAAAAATACAAGGCTGTGGTTCAAAAGCACAGAGCGTACTTAACGGTTCGGCCCTTTTGAAAAGAGTGCTGAGAAGTGAGATGAGAAGCCAGACCTTGATGGGAGTCATTGGCAACGGCCAATATCTCGTGGCTTCATCGCGATTCTCGTCTCAAAAATTCAACTGGCATCTCCCGTAATAAACCAAATGAATGGGTAGGAGGTGTACTAAGCCCGCGGAAGAAGAAAGAGGACTTTGATTCCGTTCTCCTGCTCTAGAACAACAGCGAGAAAGCGGGTAAGGACGGACTTATGCGGCCATCCATGCAACATCGATGGCGGAATGGGCTAATCCACTCTAGAACAGACTAAACTGATCCCGCCAATACATGCAGGCTCGGGTGAGCCCTCGGAAGGCCCATGTATTTCGGCTGCTTGCTATAATGAGACAGTGACGCCGTAATACAACCACCTACAACCACCTACAGCGTATATAACCCCGTGAGTGGTCCCTCCTCGTTCGCCTCGGTCCGGCCTTGTCGTACCTACATATCGAAAGCACCATCTCAGGCTATTGTTCTAATTACCTAGGTGTCAGAATGTCTTCCGCATCGGTTAAGAGTGCTGTCACGCTTATTAGCGCAGGAACGCAGGGCCGGCGTCTCGCCTTCATGGTAGGTTTAGTTCTTGAAAAACAAACCCGGCGCCCTAGATACAATAGTACACTGACGAAGCGAAAAGTGGAGCAAAGGCAACAGACCTGTTTTCCTCGTGGACAAGAACCCTGAGCAGCTCTCGGCGGCATGGAAAGAAATTCAACGGTTCCGGAGTGAAGCAGAGGGCGTTAACGGTGCCGGTGATCAGCATCCAGCTTGGGGAAAAGTGATGAGAACGGGAGAGAGTGAGCTGGCCCTGGCTCTATCTCAGTCATGGCTTGCTGTCGAGGTAGGAACAAAACAGGCCATCAAAGGAGCGTGATAGGATGACCGGACTAACCACCTCGTCGCTCCAGTGTGTTCCGGAAGATTTAACGATCAAAAAGGCCCTGGTCAGAGATCTAGCTAGGCTTGCGGGGCACGACACAATCATCGCCTCCAACTCGAGTAGTTACACCATTACGCAAATCCTCGACGGCCTGGATGTAGGTAACCAGGATCGCTTCGTAAGCTTGCACTCATGTATGAGATTGGGTCTTGATGTCCTTGTCCTTTTACGATCAGCACTAACACCAAACGGCGTCTAGATTGGCCTCCGGAGACTCCAGGTACGTTGTAGATATGTTTCAATCCGACTCGGGACGAGAATCCTGTATGCACGCTAACCATGGGTCAATTTTATTAGCGATTGAAATCATGGGTTCCAGGGATACCCGTCTGAGTATCATCCAGCGCCTCATGGAAGAAACACAAAACCACGGTTTTGTGCCGTTTCACGTTCGAAAGCCTTCGACAGGGTACATTTATAATCGGTAAGCCAAAATTATTTATTACCTTTCGCCAGATGTCGGCTTACGCCTACTACGACGTGTCAGAATATGGGCTGCAATCAAGCGTGAAACCCTCCTCGTGCTCCAGGAGGGTGTGGCGGAGCCCCACGAGATTGATGGTATATTTCGGAGTGTCCTGAAGACCCCAAAGGGCCCGTGTGAGCAGATGGATATTGTGGGATTGGACGTAGTACGCGATATTGAAGAGCACTATGCGGAGGAGAGAGCGGGGATTCCTCCTGGTCCGCGTGAGTTCCTACAGGCCATGATCCGTGAAGGGAAGCTCGGTGTCAAGAGTAAGCAGGGTTTCTACAAGTACCATCAGTAAAGGCTCTATCTCACAATGCTGAAGTGGGTCTAGGCTGAGGAATCGACTCTTAGCCTTGTATTGTGAGACTACAATAAATGAAAGGAAAAAAAGGGGGCCATAATGATGTCTATCTTCCATTTCTCTCCTTTTCCGGCCTAGTGAGTGAGTTGACCAGGGCTGGACCTGTCCGATACTAGACCTCAGGTGGACAAGAACAAAAACACGCGTCTCTCGGCTACCCAATAATACTCTCACACCCCAGTAGCCGGTTGACAATCCAACGCCCGGCTGGCAACTCATAATAAATCATGGCAGTTAGCACCACGCCGCGGCACAGCCCCTGGCAACCCGAATAGACAAACATAAAAAGCTCCAGGTACTGGCAACGAATTCCGGACGCTGCCCGGACAGCATTCTCAGAATTGCGCATTTCGCATCGAAAGTCAGCTCCATCATTCGAGACGATGACGGCCCTTGAAGGCGTACCGTCGCCTCCTCCGCAAATACAGAGGCTGCTTTCTTCTGTCGAACAGGCCAACGCCGAACAGGTTTCTTCTTCCGTGGCTGCGCTTGATACGTCTCAGGGAACGCCCAGCGTGGACAGCCGTTCTGCAAATAGTTTCCCTTCGTCCGTACAACCAGAGGATATCACCGATTCGCCCAACCCGTCTGCCTCTACTATCCAGAGTGACCTCTCTCTCGACCAAGCTAAATTACTCCAATCGGCTATAACACCCGAAACTCGAATGTTCAACCAGAGATTACAAGAGCTCGAAGCCCAGGGGCCAAAATGGTATGAGGTACGTGACATCCAGTTACCGACGGTTATATGATGGCTTGTTGCATGCCGCCCGCTAACGCTACCTCGGTTACCTACACCCACCACAGATTGGCCCAGAAAAGTACCGCCAACTCCGCAAGGACGGACGCACACCCCTGCCCGGGGTCGTCCTCGTCCCCACCGCCCGCCCATTCTCCATCCCTTCCCGTGATCCCAACCGGTCCATTCCCTGCCGGCTTCTAACCCCGCAGGCCACTCATGGCACGGATGCACACCCATCCCGAGGCATCTTGCTACACCTGCACGGCGGAGGCTGGGTCCTAAATGACGAAACGTCGTCCGACGTGTACTTGCAGTCGATGGCTGATTCGTGCGGGCTGACGTGCCTGTCAGTCGGCTACTTTCTAGCCCCTGAGAACCCGTACCCCGCAGCACCCAACGACTGCGAAGACGTTGCACTGTGGCTGATCACGAACGGAGTTCAGACCTTTGGATCGCCGTTGTCTTTTATTGGCGGTGAGAGTGCTGGGGCTACCCTGGCTGTCGTCGTCGCTCTGCGGCTCCTCCAGAACCCGCAGATATCCGATTTTCAGCTGAAGGGCCTTCTCCTGCACTACGGCCCCTACAGCCTACGGTGGCATCCAGGTCTGATGCAATTCCGCAAGGACCCGACCCTCGTGCTCGACGAAGTGTCCATGGGCCATTTCCGGGAGGCGTACTGCCAGGGAATGACACCCGAGCAACTAATATCGCCCGATGTGTCCCCTTTCTTTGCAGATCTGAGGGGTATTCGCCTCCCTCCTGCCCTCTTCACGGCGGGAACAGAGGATTGCCTACTTGAGGACACAGTTTTCATGTGTGTTAGGTGGATGATGGCGGGCCATGAAGCTATACTAAAGCTGTACCCTGGGAGCCCGCACGGCTTTATTCTCTTCAAACCTGACCAGCACGACAATACGAGAATGGCACTGTTGGATGTTCAGTCCTTCATTGAGATGAACAGCTGTTAGATATCATAATGGCAAGCAAAATATATGTTGATTCATGCGTGCGTGGCAGTGTTCTCTCAATAGTAGCGTAATAGTTAGAGAGAGAGAGAGAGAGAGAGAGAGAGAGAGAGTGTGTGTGTGTGTGTGTGTGTGTGTGAAGTAGCTTTACACCCATTTACGGAACATACATCGTTTATTATTTACAATCCATTTTTGTTCATTTTCTTTTCGTAAAATTTCCGCCAAAATCAACGCACACTCTCCGAAGCTATCCGCTCATCTAATACCAATTCGCGCTGTGGATGCCAATTCGAAGCCGAAATAGTTGTTGCGTACCTTTCTGGCGCAGGCAAGAGATAGGCACGCACACACAATAGAACCGCACGTTGTACCAGCGGAGTCATGCTTGAAGGAGATGGCCACGAGGTACTGGCGATAGGAAAACCTCGTGCTCCAGAAACTCCAGAGAAGAACTCAATACGGGATTTCCGGGCCTTGGCTATGTAGTGCAAGTCTGCAGGAGATTTTATTTTAGGATAGGCTGATTAAAAGATTTATCTTCAGAAAGAGACTGCACAGGCATGCGCATATCGGCTGTACTTTCAACAGGTTGTATATTACTCAAGTTCACAATCCGCCCAATGTATAGTTTTCGGTCACAAGACAAACTGGGAAACAACACACCGGTGGCCATATTCCATCGCCTCCCGCCGTACCATTCCTTGAGCCTCCAATCACTACTCACTCTTCTGCTCAGTCTTCTCGCTCTCGAGATAGCTCACAGAGACACCATCCTTGACAGCCTGGTCGTGATCCACGGAGTCTTCGCTGTCCTGCTTGCGATCGGTGAGATGAACCAGGACTTCGTCGCCGAACACCCGGCCGATTTCTTCCAAGCTCAGCCCCTTGGTCTCGGGGAAGAGATAGTAGACAGCAACCATGTTCAGCGTAGTGAGTACAATAAAGAGCAGATAATATTTCCAGCCAATGTTGAGGAACGCGGTCGGCGCAGCCTCGAGGTATACCATGGCGCTTAAGAATAATACCGCCATGGACCAGGCTGCGCCGCGGGAGCGAATATGCGTAGGGAAGATTTCCGTACAGTAGACAAAGGTCGCCGCGTCGATACAGCATCCGTAGCTACGTCTACGGTTAGTCCACGCATCCACGCATTTTTGCGCTGAGTTCGACGATAAGTGAGACGGGACTTACAACGTGATATACAAAAACAGGAAGAAAACGCCAGCTCGGAGTCCGGCCGAGTTGTCCGTGCCGGTAAATTTTGCTACCATGGCTGCCTCCCCAGAAATGGTAACCAGGCATCCGGCGAACCCGATCACTAGTTTTCTGCTGTCAGGTGATAGCTGGGACGTGTTTGGACTGATTCTCTGTACTCACGGAGAAGCCTGACACGCCCAACACGGTCAATTAGGACGGCACAGACGTAATTACCCGCGCAGGCGACCGTGACATACAGCGCGGCCAGGAGAAGTGAGATCTTGTTATCGAAACCAAGGCCCTGGTAGAGGAGAACCGAGTAGTCTGCGAATTGGCTTTCGTCAGCATGAGCATATTCAAATATGTAGGTCTTCCACGCGAAAAGAAAACACACTATAGACAACCAGGATGCCCGTCGACTCAGCCGCGAACATGGTGAAGAAGGCGCAAATCACCCGCTTCCTATAGGAAGGCTTCATGAACAGCGTCATGATGGTCTCGCCGGCCGATTTTTGTTGGTCAGACGTCACCTAGACCTGCATCTGGTGGAATTCCTCCTTGGCGAAGTTCAGATTATGGGAACTGGCATCGCCTTTGTCGGATGTGGCGTGGAGTTTGGCAGTTACTGCCCAGGCTTCTTCAACCCTCCCCTTCAGGAGCACTACGTAAAGAAACATTCAGCGTTGTTCGGCGGGAGGGAAGAAACATATTCGGAACAGCACGCTGGGAAGGTGCTTTTCCTTTTTAAACTTACGCCATCGTGGAGACTCTGGCAGGAACGGCGTCAGGAGCAACAAGCCCAGCGGCCAGAGGCATTGCTCTGCTAGAGGAAACCGCCATTGGAACGAGAGATTTTCCGAGAAGAAGCACGCAAATCCTGTCCAAGCAGCGAGTGAGTAGCCTAGAACAAGGACAACACCTATTTGAGGAGAGCGCCGCTGGTCAGAAAGAACATTATCATAACGTTTTATTCGAGGGATTGCGCATATCCTACCATGTTGAGAAACAAGAAACCCTCGCGTTGCCGGTGGCGCGATCTCGGCCTGGAAGATGGGAATCAAGACGACGAGGATACCTATATCATCCAATCTCAATTAGCTCAGCCGTTGCGACTTCCTGTCTATGCCTAAGCTCTATCGGACGTACCAACGGCAAAGCCACCGACAAACCTCCCCACCAAAAACATGCCAATGTGCGTTGCCCCAGCCTGTAGAGCACCTCCCAGCATTGCTACTGGCGAAGCGATCCACAGTGTGCCCTTTCTCCCAAGCGCATCGCTCGACCATCCAATGAATATTGAGCCAAGGAATCCGCCGGCACAGAATAGACCGTTCATGGCGCCTTGGATACGCTTCGTATAGTCATAGCCAGGTTCCCCCTCAGCCGCGGCCAGTTCAAAAAAGGCATAGAAGCCCGGCTGGCCGAGGGTGGTAGAGGTAATACTGAACGTGTAGCCGTAGGTTAAGCTACCCAAGCAGAGCGCAAGCACAACCTAGGAGGATCAGGAGTAAGCCACGGAAGTTCAGTACATCATTTATCGCCGCACAAGCCTGAGGTGGGAAGCCCTACTGCAAGGTTGAAGAGGGAAATCTTTTTGCTGTCTACGCGAGTGTTTGCCATGCTGAATATTGGTAGTGTTCGGACAAGGACTCAAAAGACGAGCTTAACGATATCGGTTGAGTGTAAAATGGAATGAATGCGAAGCCACGATGGAAATTGGTAAGTGGCTGTCTCGCTCATTATACTTTTACGATTTTGGGCCACTATATACGACTGAAGATGGTCCTCTAGAGTTAGATTGCAAAGGTCATGGCCAACGAGCTCCACTTAGACAACCCCATGGAAACCTGGGGTTTGGGGAAGAACCTGGGGTAGCCAATAATAAGCCAGAGTGCGCCAAGGCGAGTGGAACTAGCTTCCCCAGCCCTGGAAGTTTTAAGTCGGCTATGGGTCAATGCTGCGGGGAAATACCGCGGGAAGGGACCAGATTGTGAGTAGCCAGCTACAGCACAGAATGCGGTTTCCGAGTCCCGGGTTAGCTAGGTCCTCCTCTGACCGAGGCGCTTGGATAGAATCGAAAAAGGGGCATATCCGAAGCCTCGGAATACCAACCCAAGACCCAACTCCCCAACCCCGCAAATATGTAGCCACGGACGCGCAATACCCTCCATGGGCTGCTACAACGCTTCCAACAGAATAGAAGCGACAACCTATAACTAAGCACTTACAAGAACTTACTTTAGGCACCAAAGGCGATGGCAGCAAAACAAAACAATATATTGAGCAGAACAACTCCAGGAATGACTGATCGAAGGCTTCTGAAACTAGGGTACTTGAATAGCTGATTAAACCTGAATGGCTGGATAACCCCTTGAGACAAATGAAGAAGAAAAAAAGCTCCATGCTCACCCCATGCTTTATCCGAGGAATCATTGTCCAATTCTAGTGTTCCCCAGAACGCCTCTATTGCCCGTTCGCTTTTACTAGCCTTCCTCAAAAGGATCCGATCCAATAAAATTATAAACCAATGGGAAAAGCTCAAAGTACCGAGTATTTTAGAACTTTGGAAATATTTCATTCGCTAACCCGCAGGCCAACTCTGATGCGTCTGGGTAAGCTTTTCATATAACCCGCTCACGGGTTTTGTATAGTACGGGTTACCCATTAGCCCTTCCCCATGGGTCTTTTTGTTACCCGCGGAATCAAGGAATGCAAGGGAATGAGAATTCTTCTATCGCTGGGCCAATCTGAAGGTCCGCCGAACTATGCGTCGGCAGGCTTGAGCCAGCCGAGGAGGATTGACTGGTGCATCATTCGCCACTTTAGTTGCCGTACGGGCTTGATTTACTGCTGTGAGATGATCCACTTTTGAGACTTCCACCTGTAGTCCAATCTTTGGATGCATAATATGACGGGATAACTCTTGTTTATTTATCGTGGCTATGTATTAAGTTAGACTTAGCCTCTTCAAAGAAGAGAACGGCCACCATCGACAAGCAATTCAATGCCGGTGATGAAGGCAGCTTCGTCGCTCGCCAGGAAAGCAGCGGCATTGGCGATATCTGCCGGTGTCGCGAACCGCCCCAGGGGAATTCCCGCCAATATTCCTTTTCGGTTTTCCGGCGTATCTGGCTTGCCGAGCACGAGAGGAACCCTTCAACATATTAGTGATGTGGCTCTCGTGTCAGGGAGGGGGAGATAGGTATCGTTGACTCACATGGCCGTTTCACCGGCCACGGGGCAGATTGCATTGCACCGTATATTTTCCGAGGCCAATTCTGCAGCGAGGCCCTTCGTTGCCTATTGCACGCCTGGCGTCAACTGATGCTCCACAGACCATGTCCTAAGACGATCAGGTTCACGAATTGAAAGCGGAGTCCGGGCTTACCGCGCTTGCTGCTCCTTTGGAGGCGGCATACCAAACAAGCTTCGGACGTGGCCGTAGGGCGCTCATGCTCGAAACCGTTAGCAATACGCCGCCGCCACCCTGATTCCGGAAGACCGGCGCTACCAGTCTTGCGCTGTGATACAGGCTCTTCGTGTTAATCCGAAACAGCCGGTCAAATTCTTCTTCGGGGAGCTCAAGGGATGCCTATCCAGGCCATCGATTAGCCAGGCCCGTTTAATGGGCCCCGTGAGGTGCTGCGGAGTGATAACAAACCACTGCCTTATTGACGACGCCGGCATTGTTGACGACGATGTTGATCTTTTGAAACGTCGCCAGAGCTGTGTCGATAATCTTATGCCAGTCGGCTTCCGAGGACACATCGCCGGCCACGAATTTAGCGGAGCCCTGGGGGAGTGCAGCTGCGACGCGCTGCCCATTCTTGACATCAATGTCGACGAGGATGACTCTGCAGCCCTCTGCGACGAATTTGATGGCGATCCCCTCACCGAACCCGAACCCCGCGCCGGTAACGATAGCGACTTTGCCTTCAAGCTTGCCCATTATCTCGATGCCGTGGTTATTGATCTAGACGTGAGGTTGAGGAATGATGCCAATAAAGGATGGGATGTTCGTGCTTCGGACCATTGCAATGCAAAAGTCTGTCGGAATATTTAAACTTTTGGCCTTGTAGCTCTTTCCACCATCGCATCTCCAACACGCTAGCACCCCTCTAGTGCAAATGCGTGCCCGCGACCCACCATTCAAGAAGCCGACTTCTAGTAGCCGAGGCTGGTTGATTCCGCAGACTGCAAATTGTTAGGTAGGTCTATCGAGTCGGCGACTGATGGCACCAGTACAACTGATAAACTTCGAGGAGCCAAGCCAACGTACACTGTAGCACATGTCTTTCAACATTATATAAGGATACTGTTATAGTGTTTTCAGCTATACCGCCTCCGTGCTTTGTAGACTTTGTGGTCTAAGTAGAACGTTTTCGTCTTGTAAGAACTGCCTCCAACAATATCCATGGAGAACGTTACCAAGCTTTTCCCCAAGGGTCTTCCCACCCTGGCACAGTTGAAGGAATTCAACAGGGGCAAGAACGTGCCCGCTGAAACTGCTTGGATCTGGGGCGAGAGCGATGAGGTATTATTTCCCGATTCGTTTTCCTTCGCGAGCGACCTGGTCAAGGTCTCACTCCTGTCTTCGGCTGCTGACAACTTTGATTAGCTCGGTCGAGTCAATCTTCTCACTCCTGAGGTCACCAAGGTGGCTCAGGAGAATGAAGTCAAGGACGGGACGGTCGTTTCGCTAAAGTGAGTTCGCACCCATTCGCGGTTCTATGTTGTTTTGCTGCCACGATTCTTACAGAATATGAACCTGCAGTTGGTCGCTGAAATTTCCAGAGCACCCGTCCTTTCACCGAGAGCCCATTGAGCACACCATCAAACCCCACCCCATTAGCCCGTGCATTTTCGACGACTTCTACAACATGAATAGCCAGTCGGGAAGCCAATGGGATGGGTTCCGCCACTTCGGCCATCTAGGCATCAACAGACTGTATAACAACATGAAACCAGAGGAGATCGTCACCACCACGAAATGCGGCATCCACAACATATCTCAACATGGCATTGCCGGCCGCGGCGTGCTCCTGGACTACTACTCGTGGGCCAAGAAGCAAGGTCGACTCTACGACCCGATGACCAACCACGCCATCACGGCCATCGAGCTCGCCGCCGTTGCTCGGGCGCAAAACGTTACCTTCCAGCCGGGCGATATTCTGCTGATTCGAAGCGGTTACGTATCCCGCTACGATGAATTACAGAGCGAGAATCCCGCTAGGCTCAAAGACCTCAGCGACAACCCATCTTTTGCCGGTGTTGAGCAGGCCGAAGATATGAAGGAGTTTCTGCACGACAAGTGCGCTGCAACGGCTTTCCCTTTCCAGTTATGATTTCACCCCTCGGTCCATATATTGGATACTAATCCTTTGTCCTAGCTACTTTTCCGCTGTCGGGGGTGATATGCCGGCTTTCGAGGTTTGGCCGCGCAAAACCGAGTGGTACCTCCATGAGTATCTCCTCGCGTTGTGGGGATGCTTAATTGGCGAGATGTTTGACTTAGAGGTGAGCTGAACCCCAATTCTCTCTTCCTTCGGTGGTGTACCGGAGCCGATGTGAAAAAAAGTTCCGAGTTAACTGGATTGCCCTGGAGTATTAGAGAATCTCCCAGGAATGCGAAAAGAGACAGAAGTGGACCTTTTTCTTCACAAGCGCGCCGTTTAACACCCCAGGTTTGTCGGACTTCACAGCTTCGCATGCATATTTCATCTTCGAGACACTAACCACTTTCTTTTCTTTTTTCCCCCCTCTTCTACAGGGGGCGTTGCTAGCTTTGCCAACGCGCTTGCGATTCTGTGATCATCGATGATATATCAATTATACCATGTCGTAGTCCATGTTTGGGTTCCCCGTGAAATGCACCGCCGCGAGGAACGATGGCGAGAGGGGCGTTGCGCACAGATAACAGTACTAGCCGCAATATTAAACTCAATACAAGAGAGAATATTCTTCCACACCGTAAATCAGAATCTGAAGATAATTGAAGCTGGTACAGAATAACTGCTCCAGGGGTAGTTTAAGACAAGGTTTCGTCAGGCATGGTTTCGAGAGGAGACGAAGATGCTAATTCTTGACTCGCATCTTACGCAGGGCAAGTTTTCCGGCCTCAATTTCTTCTTCATTCCCCACTTCCTTTTTCACTTTTATTTTTCCATTTCCCCAACTAAAACCATCGACGTTACTACGTAGTTAACTTGCACAACCGCCGTATACAGCCGTTGTACGATGACGCCCTCAGCTGGGAGCTTCTCTCATCCACGAGATCCCTCCCAACCGACCAGACACCACATCAAACCTCGTGGTGCACGAGCCGATCTGGGACGTCCCATCTGGAGAGCCAGCCAACCTCTGAGCACGAACTGGCGCGCAGTCCATCTCAAGAGCCTAAGGAAAACAAACTCCTTGCTAGTCTCTATATAGCGCGGCTTCCCGGCACTCTGGGCCGGCTACAAGCAACTAGCGGCAGCAGCACCAACCCCGGCGCGACAAGACGCCGACCGGCTCATAAGTATTTCACTGAATTGCCCTTGGCCTGGCCTGACTGTACCTCCCCAGGCGGACCCGTGAATTAATACCCAGCGTGCTCGGTTTCTCCCTCATAATCCTTCGTCCCGAGGGCTAGGACCTGTTTTATATATTCTAGTCGTTGAACGCAACATGTATTGGGCCACTTGGAAAAAGGTACGGCGTGCACAATATTCAATCCGGCCCCGACCCACGTCGCCAATTTCCATCAACTAATCCAAACCGAGACAAGAGATCAAACTCAAGCAAACATGGCTACAATACCATCGCAATTCGCAGATGCTCAAGCGCCGACTTTCAAGTGTCCCCCCGGCACCAAGATGTATATCCTGGACCTTGGGAGGCTCGAGGTCGAAGGATGGTAAGATACTCTTACACTACCGAAATACTCTCGTATGCACTCTCACTAATTCTCTTTTTTCTTCTTCTTTTACACCAGAATTGTCAGAGGCGCAAATACAACCACCGCCGGGGACAGGAACGCCCCCAACAAAGTTCGAGAGCTCATCGTCCTCTCGTATGCGGGCGCCAGCCCCTGGGTGAAAGCTTGTCTAGCCTCCACCCTCGGCCGGCGGGTCGCCGTGAGCCTCTAGCGACAGCTACTTGGCTTGCTAGTTTGAATACTTAGTAATTCGTACTCGGCAACAAACAGCATGGTAGTTAACCCACTCTTCATAGCTGCTGAAATGTCGGCTGCGATGTTGATGCCCCCGACAGGTGGAGACCGGAACGGCACACCTTCCGTGGATGGAACGAAGAATCGAGTGACCGCGAGCATTATGACAAGGGTGGGCAAAAAGAAAAAGAAAAGTGGGCGATCGACTACATAGCCTAGAACAGAGTAGAGTGGCCGATACTTCCGCTGTTCCTCGCGGCCTTGTTACCCCCCTGACAGCAATTTCGGGTGTAGGTTCCCTACAGCATATGTATGTTCTCTCCATTCCACGCCCATGAATACTGCCAATACCGCTCGTGAAAAACCATAAACACGTCAGGTCGGAGTGGGGTTGAAAATGTTGAGATGCGGTAGGCCAACCTATTCTGCCCAATTTCGATGCCCAGCGTAGACCCCAGGAAGTGAAGTGTGTTTTTCATCTA
This sequence comes from Scedosporium minutisporum, assembly GCA_034774675.1. Taxonomy (NCBI): domain Eukaryota; kingdom Fungi; phylum Ascomycota; class Sordariomycetes; order Microascales; family Microascaceae; genus Scedosporium; species Scedosporium minutisporum. The sequence goes on from SJVG01000427.1 coordinate 20,431, forward strand.
GGAATCTAATACTAGCTCAGCTTTTGACCGAACTCGACATAGGTATCTGCGTCAAAAGTTATTTGGTCCCTTAATCCCATATGGTTGAAAGATTACATGCTCTTGTTCGTATTTCTGACAAGACTCGGGGTCGGATGTTGACAAAAAGTTGCATCCGGTGTTTTTCAAATCTCCGTGACCCTGGCTAAAATGTTTACATCCACCGGGGGAGCAAAATATGGAATAAATCGCTATCACAACTGCAAACTGAGACCATCTTCGCGATCACATCGTGGTGGAACTTCAGTTCTATGTGTGGGGCTTCTCGGTATTTTGGGTTGGCAGGCACTTACGGCCGTTTAATGTTTGCCACGACGACAACCGTACGAACTATATCAATAGAATTAAAAGTACACGTAAATACAATCGCCATTTGCTTCATCGAATGTTGAATTTTATCATAATCGGGCTAGTTATTAAATCCCAACTCGGAATACAATACTCCACGTCGAGACATGAGGCAAGGGCAAACCACCACTTGTGATACCTCATCCTACTTGCCCAGCGGAATAGACATCAGTCCGTAAGTAACCATCTCGGGCGAGTATGCCGACTGCAAGTTTTACCGTGAACGCATCACACAGCGGGTGCGGATGAGGATTGCTAAATCTAGTTGTCACGATTCGACATCCGGTGCTCTAGCATGTGAAGCTTTCCGGCCCTGCGAGACGATTAGCAAAATGGCCATTCACCGGTTTCACGGACAGCATGGCCTTACCAGGAACCGTGTACGCTTTTTGATTCAAGTTGGTGTTGTAAATGTCGATCATAACGCCGGGGTCGCTGGCCTGACTCCTCATTAGAATCGCGACAGAACACCCCGCAGCTGTTGAGAAAGATAATACCTTGTAAATGCCAGGAATGCTGTACGTCTGAGGCTTTGCAGTGCCCGTGCCGCCCGTAACCTCAATCTGGGCACATTCCATCTGGTGGTCCGCAGGTGCTGATTAGCTTCCGGTGCCTGTAACAAACCAAAGAATAGTAATTTATCCATGGACTCACGTAAAATTGTGCGCCACTGGGAGACCGAGCTCCGTGCAGGGCGAGCATCTCGGCTCTGAGAAGGTATTGTCCGTCTTCAAGGCATTCGGGGATATGGATCACCTGCTTGCCTTGGTTGTTGATCACGATGTCTGTTCCCCAAGTCCCAGAGTTATAGCCAATGCCGGATATCTTGAACCTACTCGACGGAAGGGCGTCAGTTAGTACTACCACTTAACCACTAGAATGATTAGGGAGACATGCCAGCCGTCGCCGACGCCAGTGTCAGTCTTTGCATCGGACACCTTTCGCAAATATGCCATCGTCGGGCCCTACAACAATCATTATGAGCTTGACATGTAGCTAAGTGATTCAGTGAGGTCGGGCGAACCTTGTGGCCGGGATCCATCACGTCCGCAGGTCCGGCTGTAGATATAGTCAGTCGAGAGGGAAAACGAAAAGCCGGGAACACTCAGCATCGCCTCCTCACATTCCAAAGTGTGTCTCCAAATGGCGGTGACGTTGCTACCAGCCTTGACGGGGATGATCTTGTCCGAAGGACGCGTGGGGTTTGGCGGTCCGTTGCATGCCATGGTCGCCGCACCGACGTTGGTTTGGGGCTAAACTATGCATGAGCAACCTCGTAAATCCAAAATACATCGAACGAAAAGATTCATACACCGTCGTAAGTTGGCACGCGGATTCCATGGCCGACAGCTATTGAAAACGGTAACTTGTAAGTAATGAGTCTCCAGAGTTGAAAGACAGGTCTTCCTACGGTAGGTTGTTCCCTCAGATTCTAGCTGGCAAAAGATTGTGTGTGCACAGGCTAGATGACCGAGGCCGGCGGCCAGACAGAGCACTGAGATCTTCATCGTGCCAGACTGAATGGATTGGGATGACAAGGCAGCGTGGGCAATGTATGAGGTGACAGAGGGCTTGAAATCGCAACCTTGTGCAAAGACGTAGAGATAGGAAAAGGTAGGTTTCCGGCAGGGAAGGAGAGGAAATTCACCTCCATATATCTCATTTTACGGACAAGTCTATTCCAGAATTCTATTATCTTGTTTTCCTTTTCTCCATTCCAATTTTCTGAGCGTAGGAGTGGATGGGTATTGAGGTTTTGAAGACCGCGGAGCGAACAAGTCCGTTTCCTGTTCTGGAAGCCGTGGACGTCCCGAAAACCTGGTAAATGCGAGCTTTGGCATACAATGAGGTGTCCGCAAAATGTTTTTGTCTCGAGATATAAAGCCATCCACAAAAGCCTAGTCCAGTTCTGGTAGCATGCCGACCGGCTTCCCCACGACGCATTACATTAGCCTTTTATAGTACGAGCTGTAGATGGACTGCCACGAGTGGCCGCTCACATTTATCCGGGTTGCTGTAGATTGATTGATTATTATCTATATCTCCAATGAGCCACCAGAATTAAAATTCCGGCAGTATCTGGTTCCACGGCGGGATAGCCCGGGGATACCTTGAAAGTGCCGAGAAACCCTACCTCTGTGCGCCTGTGAGTTCATCACGCAAGAGAGTCGCTCGTCTACAGATTGAACCATGAACCACGGGGGCTGGAATCACAAGAAACACAATTTCATATTGGTGGAGACAAGTCAAACAAAGAAACAGCCAAACCTCGGTGACTCAAGGACAAGAGTGTTACTAGGTTTTATGCATATGACGCCAAGAAATACTCTTCAGCAGCTTAGACTTGGGCGAAAACTCAAATTACCCTTCGGACGGGATCCTTGAAAAAATGGAGAACATGACATTACAAAGGAGACGACGAAGAAGTGGCAAAGTTGAACCGTCTTGTTTCTGGGAAAGGTCCTGGCACCCATGCTCCCAGTTCGACGGCAAGAATTTGTTCTGTATCCCAATAGCCTTTTAGACTTTGCAGTCGATTAATCCGACATGGCAGATTTATAAAAGCTAAAGCGACTAGGAAGAGGGGACATAGTAGATTGAAATTTTCATCTTCACCTTCACCTCGATGTACAGTCTAGACCCTAGAGGCGATCGTGGCAAGATGACTGGCATTCTATTCCGAAACACACCGACTACTTCTGGACAGACAATTCGAAGGCAGGCCTGGAAGAACAACAGGAACGGGCCTTGCTCGTTCTTGCTAACGCCATCGACCGGGCCTAGAGGAAGAACAAAGTGCTTACCTTGATAGCCTTCGACCTCAAGGGAGCTTTCAATAGCATGAAGAAGACCTCCCTAGACACGCGACTAGAAGCAAAGGGCACCCCCACAAGGATGAGACGATGGATAAGCGGCTTCATGGAGGGAAGGTCGACGAACATCGATGAATTCGAGATAGAGGCCTCCTAACTACCAAACGCAGGACTGGCCCAAGGATCGCCAACGTCCCCAGGCCTCTTCCGCTTCTTCAATTCGGACCTGGTTGACCAACCGGTCGACGCCAAGGGTGGGGCATCAGCCTTCATTAACGACTCAGAGACAACACAGAGACGCTCCTGTATGTATTCTAGAGTCGATACTTGTCTAAAGTGGACTGTCGAGACTGTTAATCTAAGGCAGTCAGAAGGTAAATGATGGTCGAAGAGTTCCTCATTAGCCTGCTTCTTGTGCCTCCACTTTCCTATTTCTTCGCCTTCCACAGTTGCATTCCCTACATCTCATCTGCTCCGTCAGCATCATTCCAAAACTGTCTTCCGTCGAGTCGTCGATTAGAATTTTAGAGTCTTGTTAGCGAGGTGGTGGGGCTGTGGAATTTGTGAGCCGGCGTGAGAGTCTCCTGAGGCGACGTAAAAGGCATTAGCATTTTGACGGCCTGGCCGACTCCAACCTTTTACGGGCTGCGATTCGTGAATGCGTCGTTAAACTTGAATCCGTAATTCAGTCTCCTTTCGCTGCTAAGAACGGTCCTACGGCGACGTCTGCCGCCCAAGATGCCGACAGCCAACTCAACTGCGTAGCTGCAAGGTACCCTTCAGGAGTAGCTGTTCCCACGAAAAGAATCGCCACGTGGTTGGGAATGAGATGGTGATGACTCAACACCATAGTATCAAGTGACAATTATACAGTAAGTTACAATAGAAAGGTCAATTGTACTGACGACAACGATTTAATGCTACCTTATCCATGACATGACGAAGGATCGTTTTCATCAGTCCCCGTCCGGTCCCATCGCTCAACGGCCGAGCTTTAGCCCTACCCTTTGGCGGCTAACATGTAAAAACCGGCGGCCCGACTGGTATATACGACGTAACTCTGTCGCTGTAGGCGTCCATAACGAGTCCAGGCTCATTACCTGTGTACTCTCCGGGAAAAGCGACAAGAATCTCAGGAGTCTTAATTCCGCTTCCATCTACAACATCGAGTTGCGCACAAACAAGGTAGAACTGTTGACGGTTCTTGCGTGTGGCAACATGCAGAGTCAAGTGTTCAATGCGGATGAGATACTCGCCACTCTGGATGCACGAGGGGATGCTGATATCGAGACTTGACTTCCCTGTTGTCGGTCGTCAGTTAGTTGGGCTGGACATCAGCTATTCTAGTATCTTGAACCACACCTCGCCGTCACCGTCCCACGAGGCAGCAGTCACCCCTGCAGGAACCTTCGCCATGTACGCCGACAACGACCCGGGATGCCAAATCGGTGGGTCTACACTCCAGGAAATTGATGATCCGGCAGTGGTGTTGAAGGTCTGCGTACTACCACCGCTTCCAGGATTCATCTGAAAGCATCGGAGGTTGGGGTCGTGAACATCCTTCACTGGATAACTGGGAGTGGCGATGGGTTGCTTGTAATGTAGTTCTCTGTCAGTCGAGCGTATTTCCACTCCTCTGACCCATTGATCTTAGCGAAAACATCTGCCAGCACTCATTGAGTCAGAACTGGCCGAATTTGGAGGTCAGAAGGTAGAACGGGTGGAGCTCGCAGTGCGATGCAGCACTGGCCGCGGACGCGAATAGCAGCAAAGCGAAGACCTTCATACTAGACTTGGAAATCAAAAAGACGAGAACCGAGGTAGGTCCTCGCCTTACAGAATGACATCAACCGATTTTCTGAATGAGAATGGATGACTGCTGATATACAGCAGCCTCGGCTTTTGTTTGCTGACCGACGTATTAAGTACCTTATATCAACCAACCCTGTCTACGGCCGCGCTCGGGAATCAATTTAGTACTTCGTGAAAAGCAATTAGCCGAAACACCCTTTTACCGACCTGATAGATAAGGATTGCGGTATTTCTAGTATACGTCACACAGCATATCTTGCCTGCCCTGGAGTCTGCCTCGGAGTCTTGGTAGAGTTCCAAGGCCGGCCATCTACGCTTTCTATTGGTTGTTCCATCCCTTCAATTTACGTCCTATCTTGATATCACTAATACCCCTTCGTTCAAGCTATGGAGGTTACTCCGCAGCTAACAAGTCAGGGGTCGATCACCAGTAGCTAAATAATAGACCTCAGACGACAAACTCGGTTCAAATCTTCTCGTCGCCCGGCCATTGAGCTTCAATCAAACGCAGATGTCGGCGTGCTAGGCTATGATAATAGCGGTCGTCATTTTTTTTCCGAGATCTACGGCGCTCCGCTGGATACCGGCAGCACTAACTCTTCGTTCCAGGTGGGTCAGTTCGTATACCGGCTGCCTTTTGCGGCGTAATATTCTCTATCAAGCCCACGCCAGAGCGACTACCCTACCGAGGTGTGGCCAATACTGTAAGAGATCAACTCTACAAAAGACGGCGAATATCGACTGACAGACCGGTTCCCAGAATCCCGGCCAAAATACCTATCGTTCCACCGTAGGGGTCATGAGCACTTCCCTCGCCGGGCTTGAATTAGCATTCAAATCGGTGCTCGAAACGAAGCCCTGGCTCAGAGACCCGGCCGTAGTCCTCATCCCTTGGCGGTTGGGAGAACTCGAAGAAATTCGCTCCCGAGTAGGTCCCGGAGGCAACCCCACCGGACGCCCGCTGAGGATCGGTATTCTATGGCGAAACATGTCTGTTGAGGCCCACCCACCTGTTCGGCGAGGTCTCAAGATGGTTGCGGATGTAGTACGTGAAGCTGGTCATACCGTGGTAGATTGGGAGCCACCAAACCAGGCTACGGCGAAGCGGATTCGCGTCTCATTTCTCTATGCAGATGGAGCGCATGATATTCATCACTACCTAAAAAGGTCCGGCGAGCCTCTCTTCCTAGAGCTGCGCAAGTCTTTCCAGCTGCGTGATGCAATCCCCCTCCTCGAATACCAGGACCTCACTCTCCAGGGGCTAAACTACGAGGGCCAGTATGAAGATTACTGGAATTCAACAGCAGACGAAGAAGGTATGACGACATTTTCCCAGCTACGCTTTTTCTCCGTCAATCTCCCTGCCCATAACACCTGCTCACAAGCGGAGCTTTAGGCCATGTTGTGGACGCTGTGGTCATGCCTGTAGCTCCGCATGCCGCGGTCATCCCTGGTAAATATTATCACACTGTTACGTACTTACTCGGCCACGAAAGCACTTTAGCTCGAGATACTGATTCAAGTCTGAAATACACAGCCTACGCCGAGGCCATCAACCTCTTGAACTACAGCGCCGTTGTGATTCCCGTCACCAAGGCTGACAAGGTCCTGGATCCTATTGACAATACATATGTCCCGCTCAACGCCGGCGACAGGTTGAACCGGGAAGCATGTTAGTTGATCCTGCAGAGGGAGCACTGGCGACGCGCATGTACAGGAGGGGCGTCTACTGACTCTCTCATTCATAGACGACCCTGATATTTACCACGGAGGACCCGTCGGTGTTCAGATCGTAGGAAGGAAGTTTGAAGAGGAGAAAACGCTTGCTATTGCCGAAGTGATATACTCTGCCCTCCAGAGCCAAGCAGGTCGTCACCCCTAATCGAAGGAAATCCTTTCAGTTCTTTCAACAAATACTCTGAAATGCCGACAGATCAGTTACCGGAACCGAGCACTTCTTGTATTTATTCGTGCTTTGATTTGACCGCGAATGTTTCCACGATGCACTATTAAGAAAATAGGATTAAATAGAAGAAGGTTCGAAAATTAAAAGGGAATAAAACTAATTTAAATATAAAACAACTGCAGTGTATAGTATTTTTTATAATATCTAAGGTCTTTCTTTATATTACAATATAGTTTTCGGTTTCTAAAAATACTATATATTCAATTTAATATACTTTCTTATTAGATATATGTTGAGCTCTATTTACTATTTACAAGAAGATCTATCAGGGGACTTGATTTTACTTCTCGGCTGCGATCTTAGTCTTGACCCAGCCCTCAAGCCCACCGCAAGCGATGATTTCCTGCACATTGGGGGGCATCTCGCCGACCTTCTGTTCCCACGAGGAGCCGTCCTTCTCGGTAATGACGACCTTGGACCGTCGAATATCCCACAGCAGCTTCCAGCCGGTGCGGCGGGTCAGGACTTTCTTGGCTTCGTCCTTGTACGTTTCGCGTAGACGGCGTACGAGCGCGGGCAGCTCGACACCGAGGAGAGCATTGTTGATGCTGTTACGGCTGAAGATGTTGCCGAAACTGCCGGCCACGACGAGAGGAATCTGTTTCGCCAAGATGGCAGTCGCAGCCTGTTCTCTTGAGGATCCCTGGGTCAAGTTAGAAGATTGCTTCCCTACAACAAGATTAGGAGAGATAGATATCGCTTACACAGCCAAAGTTGAAGCCTGATACCAAGATATCACCAGGCTTGGCGGTCGTGCGGAACTCGGTATCGTAGTTCTCCATGCACACCTCGGCCATTTTCTCCTTGGGAATGTCATCCTGGTAGGTATATTTGCCGCTATGACATATTCCGTTAATTGTGCGTGTGATGTGTTGCAGGAGTAAGACTTACGGGTAGATGCCATCCGTGTTTATGTTATCCCCGTCACAGAAGATAATCTCACCTTCAATCCTCTCGGGGAAGCCAGGGAGAATCTCGGTTAAAACTTCATCTTCAGGGGCGGCGGGGCTGCTAGATGACTGCTCTTCGGCGCCCTCGCCGGCGCCTTCAGCAGTGGCGATCATGCTATCGACCTCACCAAGAAGCTTGTCCAGAGCATCCTCCACAGACCGAGTCTTGTCGACGACATGATCACCGCTACCCTCACCAAGAATAACCTTCTCGACACCCTCGGGCTTCTCGTACCAACCAGGACCGGCGATCTTGCCCCGAAGCGCGCTGGCCGCGACGGTTTCCGGACTAGCTAGGTAGGCCCTTGCTCCGGTATGTCCAAGCCTGCCCTTGAAATTCCGGTTACTAGCACTTATACCGACCTCGCCGTCTTCAAGAAGACCGGTACCCTAGGACATGTTCGGGTTAGTCACGGGAACTTTTTTTTCAAAGTTTTGGGGCAGTCAAAAACCCACGAGACCGATGCAAGGGCCACACCCTGGAGGTAGAACTTGGGCTCCAGCGTCAACCAAGACCTGCCAGTCGCCCGCCTCCTCGGATAACTGCTGCTCGGGAGCAGAGGCCGCAGCAATGTAAAGTTTGACACCGGGAGCAATTTTGGCGGGCTGGCCATCCTTGGCCGCCTCGCGGAAGACTTGAGCGGCGGCGGCGAAATCTGAGCTCCGAGCGTTGGTGCAGGAAACGAGATAAGCCTTATTCACAGGAATATCCTGAGATTCAAGAGTCTGGACAGGGGTAATAATTTTCACCGAGTTAGGCCCAGCAACAAATGGGGAAAGCGTGGATAAATTTCTACAAGAATATAGTCAATAATTGCCGTAAAGCGTGTTTATTTTCTTTTGAATGTTGTCTCATATCGCGAGGGAGAAGAAATCAGGGGCGAAAGAAGACTTACAGGTAAAGCTCCTTGGCATAAGAAGCGCCGGGGTCGGCAACCAGTTTGTTTTTGACGAGCTCATCGATGCGCTCGTGGTTGATGCGCTCCTTGAGGGGACTGTTGAACATGGCCGCGGTGGTAGCCTTGGCGCGGTACCAGGAGATGAGTTTCTCATCAACGGGGAATAGTCCTACATCATGTGTTAGCAGTTGCTCGTCTGTTTTTTCTTTCGCCTTTTAGCCCTACCACTCAAAGCACCCCACTCAGTAGTCATGTTGGCAATCGTCAAGCGGGCATCGATAGGGATGCTTGCCAAAGTCTCTTCGGAGCCCGTGAATTCAAGGGCATGGTTCAAAACTTCGTCCTGGTTGAACAAACCACACAAAGCAACAATAACGTCTTTGCCGGTGACGCCACGGGGGAGGATGCCAGTGAACGTGATCTTGGCAATTGGAGGTATCCTAGCACGTCCTCCATTAGCGACTGCCGCTTCACGAGTGTCTCACAGATTTGCGAGCAGAGTCCTAGGAGCAACATGTTGCTGGAAATGCTGTGTGACAGAAGTTTGCTCCTGGGATGTGCGGAACAGAGGAAAGAGGGCTGGGAAAGTACTTGCTGCCACCAAGTCTTAGATGTGCTCCATATACTAGCGGCGTCGGTTCTCACTACAGGAGTGCCGAGCGCTCCTATGCCTCCCAGATGATTGGAATGACTATCACTAGCGACGGTCAGAGTTCTGGGCCAGGCGTGTCCTGTTCATCTGTTAACATGCCACCCGTCGATCGTGAGCGCCGGTGATGTTCTACCTTCTTCGACCATAATTTGATGGCCTATCTGATAGTTAGCAGGCTTTCCACTCTCAGTAACTTCCGCTGGTGAATTTTATGTACCTATCCCTCTTTTGGCCGGGTAACTGCAGGTCCCCGAGTTAACGAATGCTTCAAGTTGTTTGGTTGGAGCGTGTCTCAGGAGTAGAATTCATGAGGCATATCCAAAGGGGAAGCGCTCATTAGCGAGAGAACACTTACAATTGAACACCGTGTTGGGCAGCAAACTCCTCCACTACGGGTCCTCAGTCAGTATACCGTACATGACTGTGCTTGAGTGGGTGTCTCGGGAGCAGTGCTCATGAGACATAGCCAAACAGGGAAGAAATCAGCCGCGAAAGAAGACCGACCTTGTCTATACTTCTTAAGATTTGCAGGTGTCTCGTTCTGCACATCGTGGTCCAGACACTGGAAGAAAAAGAAGTTAGCCAGTTGCTCCCTGTGGCGGCTCTCCAGGCAATGACACCAGGTATGTCGCAGCGTTGTTATACTTACCATAATGAGTTGGCGGTTGTCATGGATCTTGGACGCCCCAATTTGCATGAATTTCATGGCCACGGGCCAAGAGTTGTCGTGCGTCATGATCCTCTCAGGCCGTATCGTGACATAGTCGCCGGTCTTGACCTTCTTGCCCGGGGGCAAGTCTGTGGCGTATCGCTGGACAATCTTCTCGGTGAGGGTCTGGGGGTCGGCCGGTGGG